>JAOXJP010064246.1:0-15541 GCA_025762735.1 Platanus orientalis | reverse complement strand
ATCTAGGTCATTACCCACCAATGGACCGACATTGGATCACCACATAGGATGGGAACAACGTCTGAGCAGTTGCTGCTATGTCAGTGCGGCCATTCCGAGTTACCCAAACCAGTTACCACTCTATGATCTGATATTTTTCGGGGAGGTGTTTCGACTGGTACACTCGTCTTTTAGAATCTCAATGAAGCATGCATATTTAGTCATTTTCAAGTTAAAGTTATTTAGGCTACACTAAATAGCTTAGAGGTCTAGCTTTAGGAACTGGTTGCTGTGATTTTGATTGATTGTTTGCATGATTGATTAAAAAAGGAACTAGGAATTCAATTTCGACTTTATAAAATTAGTCCAAATTATTATTTTTAGATAATTAGGTATGAGTTTTACCTTCTTATTTAAATTTGAATTTCTCTCACCCCTTTTACATAATATATATAATGCGATGACATAGATTACATAGACATCCCATAAGTTTAACAAGAAGTAAACCAAACCATAAAAGAATAAAAGAAAATGAGTAAATAAAAGCCACCCTCAAGTAAACAAAACATGTAACCAATTTAATGTTCAACATCCTTTTAAGCAAACAAAATAAAAAAAATAACCTCAAAACATGTCCAAAGTCATCCAAGGCTAATATATACAACTCATCGAAAAAAAATGTGTATGAATACATCTCTCAATAAATAAAAGAAACAAAAAAGAGAGTCTGATCTCTAAGTTACTCATTAGAATTGCTGCCCACGTAGTCCACCGTCCCCTTCCTGCCTATTTTCTTCTTCCTAGAACAGGAATGACCTTTGCCCCAGTGTGAGGCATCTATGCTACGAACTCTAGAAGCACTCTGCCTAGGCCTGAGAGGGCTATCATTAATCTGTAGAGGAGCTACCTCCACTACACCACTAGGTGCCAGTTCTGTCTACACCTTTCTCGGGCTCTCCCCCGATTTGCTCTCCCCCTGGTTGCTCTGCCTCAGGCTTAGTGGAAGGCATTTCGGTGTCCTCAGCAACACCTCCCGTATCCCCTAGAACGGGGATCTGTCTCTGCAAATGTAAAACAAAGCACACATGTCAGGACCTTCTTAAAAGAAATGCTCTTAAAAGAAAATCAGATAAACTCTATGTCCTTACCTCCTTCGTCTCTGCCCGATGGCTTGCCTTCAAGGCCATGACCTCAGTTAAGTGGGCCTGATGCTTTTGCCCCACCAAGGCAAAGCACCTTGCCAACTTCTAGAGGGCACTGAGGTACACCTCCCTGGAAACCTGCATTAGTACACAAAACTGTGTCAAAATTAAAAAATTCATAAACAAATCAAACATACCTGAGTTGTCGCCTCAAGGGGCACCCAACCCTCGGGGATCTCAGCCTTTGGCAAGGGTTCCTCAGTGACCCCACACTCGTGGTTAGCCACACGTACTACCTCGGGTATCATACCTATAAAGTCTGGCTCAGTAGGAGGAACCCTCCTCTTCCTCCCTCTCTGGGTAGGAGGTGCCAGCTCCTTTACAGGCTGTGCCTCTTCTGCCTGTTAAAAGTCGAACAAGTCAAAAATTGTCAAACTAAAAGAAAGAAAAGTAAAGAAAATAAACAAATATTTTTAAAAATAAAATAAAGCTCACTTGGGCCTTAATGGGGCCGCCTAAGGGCCCACAAGTTTAAGTGGCCCACCACTCACTATAATTCCTAGCCCAGTCTAGGAACACTGAGGTCTCGATGCCCTCCTCCCCTCTCCAGTCTATCCCTCGGTGTCGATCACCTGTGGAGGCGAGTGTGGGACCATAAAGTCTACTCCTACCCCCACTTGGCACCAGCACCTCTCCCCGAGGTACATACTAACCTCACCAAGGGCCACTAACACTACCCTCTAATGAGACCAACCCCAAGCTGAGGTCTGGTCCAAAGTATCCTCCGCCCCCAAGGTCCAACGGGTCCATGGACACCATTTTACCTGCATAAGACACAATAGAAGTTAGAGAATGATTTACAAAAAAATAAAATCACTTAATTAAACTAAAGTATTGTGTAGTTACCTGGTCGGCTGTCAGAAGATCCAACTACCGTCGAAAGGTTGAGATGGATCTCCGGGCCTTGTGGAAGGTGTGTGTAACCTTCCACCGTGCAATGCAGGGGAAGGAAAATGTCTCCTCACCTCTCCACCTAGGGGCCAAGGGAGGAAAGTACTCATAGCACCACACCTACAAAAGAAAGAATTAGAGCTAACAAAAGCAAAAAATAAAATAAATAAGGAAAAGGCAAATGACATAAATTAAAAAGAATAAAATCATACTTCCCATAGGAAGCACAACCCCAAGAAGGCAGGAGGGCCCTGCCTAGAGGAGATCTCGCATATGTTGGCATTCATCCACCCGAGGGTGAACCTACCTCAACTTTATGTAGCTATGTGGTCCAGATCCTCTAAGGCCCGCAGCAAGTAGAAATACACCTTGTCGTTCTTCCTGTAGAAGATAAAGCAGGTTAGCATGTATACCAAGAAAGCTTAGTTAGAGAATGCAATCTCCTCGGGTGAGCTTTGGTTGATGGCCTAGATTTAGTCCTTCTCGAACTAAGAAGGGAGGACACCCTTCGTGCCCTTGTAGTACGTCACAGGCTGTGGCCCTATGCACCAAGCCACCAATGTTGGGTCAAAGTCATCCGAACTCGGTGGAGGTGTGCCATCCATGGACAACCTCATCATCATAAATGAGTCAATGGGAGGCACCCTAATCTCCCTTATCGGAAGATGGAAAGTGCGTGTGATGGGGGACCACCTCTTGGCAAGGGCTATCAGAAGAGCTCTATTCACTTGCAGTGCAGACAAGCATAGAAAATGGACAAAACCCATGGCCTTCACCTGATCATAGACATTGGAACACATCCATTCCCACAAGCCTAAGACCCTGGACCAAGAGCCGTGGCACTCTACTCTTCCCCTAGCCCGTAAAGGAAAATGTGTTAAAATATGTTAGAACAATGTTTATGAGTAAAAAGAATAAAAAACAAATAAAAAAGAAGCAAGAAAACCAAAAATAGTAATATTTTCTCTTAGGCCTAATGCCTGATTTTTAGGCTGATGCCTGATTTTCATGCCAACACCTGATTTTTCAACGCATGTTTTCTTAAAATAGTGAAAAATCAAGCGTTATGCCTGTAATTTAGGGTAGTGATTTTCAGGCGTTGGAAATCCCAAAATCATTAAAAAACTTATAAAAACCTATTCTAAATCATTCCAAAATCAAAATTAAAGCAAAATAATTTCATTCAAATGATTTTAAACCTAAAAATGTAATGTAATCTAAAGGAAAATGCAAAAACAAATAAAGGCATTGAATAAAAAACAAAGCATTCAAAGCAAAAGAAAAACTCATAAAAGCATGGAATAAACTCATGATCAAATAAAAGAACTCACCTCATCCGCAATGGGGTGCTTCCATAAAGCTTTCTCTTGTGCTAAGAGAAGCGGGAAGTGGCAGCTTGATCCTCCTCGACTCATTGTTGTCAAAGAAAAGAGATGATTTTGTTTGAAAATGGAAAAGGGAAGAAAGAACAAGGATGTGGGGACCTCTCTTCTCGTTTATAACTGAAAGTTGCAATTTAAAACATAAAAAGACAAAAGACCAACCGCGGGTTTAGCTATAAAATGATGTGGGTGTTAGGCTTAATTTTTGCAGAATGTTGTTTTCAGCTATAAAATGACATTTCTAACCTTGTGTTCATACTTGTGCTTACAGACATGGCTCATAGACCCGTACAATTGGATGCATACTCTACCATCTCTGTGAACTTCGCAAATACCCTAATTGCCCTTCCTCCTGAAGAACGAGAAATTTGGAAAAGTCAAAGCCGGCTAGGGGCAACGTTGGCTTTAGCCGAAATCAACCTGGATTGGCCACTGATAGAGGCAACCATTTCCTTCTGGGACCCGACATCTATGGTTTTTCGTTTCGGAGCACAAGAGCTTTCACCCACCATTGAGGAGCTTGAATCCTTCCTAGATTGGGAACATTGTCTCGGTATCAGTGCCATAATCCCGACTCATAAACCCAGCTACCTCAAAGGCTTCCACGCATTGGACATCTCTAAAGCCTCCCTACCTAAGGAAGCTACAGGAGAATACTTGCATTGCCCTTTTGACCTTTTATTGGAAAAAGGTTGGAAGAAAGTTGGTGACTTCACCAGTCCGGTCAAGTTCAGAGCATTCACTCTAGTTGTCTTAGGGCAGCTCTTGCTATCACATAGCCGCCATCATATCAACGGCATCTTACTCAACATCTTAGATCAACATCTACAGAAGAAGACACTTGCACCTATGATCATTTCAGAGACCATCTCTAGTCTCTCACATTGCGCCCAACATCCCAAAGGTAGACTATATGGTTGTCCTGCTTTCTTACAAGCCTGGTTGCGGGAACATCTGTCCATCCTTGCATCCTTCCCAGCTTATGTGTCACGAGATCTAACTCCAACACAGATCCACATCAAAAGTCGACCCTTGCCAAATAAAGCAACCACATTAGGTTATCAGAACATACTAGCTGCCATGCTTCCTGAACAAATTACTTGGCGTGTCAGGTGGCACAAAGCACGCTACCCACTTCTTGCTACTAAGGACCGCACATACATGGTTATCACAGGAGTTCACCAAAGCACTCCCTATGTACCCATACGCGTTCTTCGACAATTGGCACTTAGGCAAGATCTCTTCGACTTCCCCACAGTCTTTGAAAATATATATAAACTTAATCATCGTACATCCAATCATACACGGTCTACTTTAGCTGCTTTATGGGACAGCTCGCATACCGGAGTCTTAGGACATCCACAGCTAGTATTTGCGAAAACACAAGCCATGACATCTGCATATGAGTATTGGCTTTTACATAAGCCTCCACTACAGCCTGCTACCCTTGCACCCTCCATTTCTTCGAACAAGAGGCCATACACCAAATCAACATCTTCATCACATACAAAGCCTTCTCACACTCAGGAAGAGTACGAGCAAGCATTGATAGACTTAGCTAAGGAACGGGTTTTACATGCCCAAACCAAGGTTACCTTAGAAGCTGAGATACTTTTACGTATAGAGGCCGAGGTCTCACGTGAGTGTACCCAACATTGGAACAAAACTCAAGCTGAGCTCATTCACTCCTTAAAAAATGAGCTCAATGACAGTAGGACTTCCCATGACGATTTGGGACTAGAGATGAGGCGTAGCAACAACATGGCCTTTGTACAAGATCAGTGGATACAGTCATGGGTTCACAAGCTTAGAGAACAGATCTTCTCCTTAGGCTACGAACCGGTGTCACCTCCACCACCTCCAGTGGTACCTGATCTTTAGATTTTCACTATGTGTCTCTCTTTTGATGTATCGGGGCAAGTACCCCCTCCTTTTGTAATCATTTATGATATGCATATATTGTAAAAAGTTTTATTTCCAAAAACCTTGTAGTTAAATTAAAGGACATGAATTCACCTATATGACATATGCACTTGTAAAAGCACCTGGCTATCAATTATGAATGAATGTAATGATGAACCCTACAAAATAATAACAATAGACCCTTCTTTTCTCCTAACTCAGTTAAGTAAGTTACAATTGCTCCCCTAGAGACTCGACTGCAGAAGTAGAAGGCACAACGTAACAAAGATATGGTTGACAAGTCAACACCTCCTTTTACGACAAGCACTACACCTCATATCCTCCTAGAGGCATCCACGGGAAACCTACCTTCTAACAGGACGGGTCCCAAAGACACCTTCTCAAGTGGGTTCAAGTAAGAGGTGGAGTGATTAATGGGAGACTTCATGTTTCGGCATGGTTAGACATCCATCCCCCAAGTTTGGTCAATCTTCTTCAACACCCCAAACTTCTTTACCACCCTTTAGCCAACTCAGACCAGTGAGTAACCTTGAATTCCTACCCTCATCGAGTTTGAGAAGCTGATGTTCTAGTATTTGATAAAGTAAGGAGGGCCTCGAGGCCAGAGTACAGTTTTCAAGCCACTGTCACCTCATAGTATTGCTGAGTAGGCTACACCATATGACAAGTCATACACACAAGGCCCCCATCTATGTTACTACCCCACTCTGAGCCATAACTACATACATACAACCAGAACACCAAATCGCCTTTGACTTAGAAAAACAGTATGGGCCATCAACATCAAGCAGAAAGGAGAAGAAAAGTGTTATTCCCCCTAAGGATGAAACCAGTGCATAGATAGCTAAGCTTGCAGTAGAGTTAGAACTGATGAAAGGGGAGCAGTTCCCCATCTCCATGGACTTCGAGGATCTTTGTATCCACTCTGGGGGTGTACTACCACCAAACTTCCAAATGCCAAATGTCGAGAAGTATGATGGTACCACTTTCCTTAAGATGCATCTTTGCATGTATTGCAATGCTATGTTCTAATGGGGACATGAAGAGCGGATCTTGGTCTAAATGTTTGGCTAGAGCCTAAAGAAGAATGTAGGGAAATGGATGGCAAGCCAAGAGAAAAGTAACATCAGTACAATGAAGCGCCCTGATACGGTCATTCCTTAACCATTACAGGTTCAACCTTGAAATGCTACTGTCCCGAGAAGAAATTAAATAAATGAGGCCTGTCACTGGAGAGAACATTAGGGACTTTGCTTATAGATGGAGATTGGAGACCTCTAACCTGAAAAACGCTATGCCCGAGGAAGACATGATCTCCACTTTCATGAGGACATTGGGCCTTACCTCTGAGCTGATGCTCCTAACCACTTCATAAAGTCACATCGCCGAGGTTGTTGACAAAGCTGCAAAGGTAGAATTAGCCATCAAAGTAAGATTAATATAAGATGCACCGCTTGCCTTTGCTAGTTCCTCCAAAATCATGCCATAAAAGGCAGCAGCCACCCTACTAGAAGCTAACTTTGTGTAAGCTATTGAGGTTCCCTAGCCTAGTCAGAACAACGGTCAAGTTCTACCTCCGGCACAACCAACCCATAATTATCTCGCAGCCATGAACATCATTCCTCCACAACAATTATACTAGCCTAGATACCCAGGCATGCCCGAAGAAGAGAAGAAAAAGAGAAAGTTCACTCTACTAACTTACTCTTACAAGTACATCACGGATTACCTCATTAAGAAGAAATTGTTGCAGTTGATTGAGCTGAGATCTTTACCTTACCCTCTGCCCTACCACTACAACCAAGTGGAACATTGTGAATATCACCAAGCCCCAAGGCACACCGTCGACAGGTGTTTCCATTTAAAACACGACATTCAAGACCTGATCGATGAGGGTAAAGTGTCATTTAACCCCTCATCCACTAATCCTCCATCAAATTTGAACATCATCCAAAATTCATTCCCTAATCACCAGCCACCAAAAGGGGTAAATATGATAGGTCTCACCAACACCCAATTCAATCCCTCTAGCTAAATCAGCAAGATCTCAGAACCCAAGAAAATCTTCTTCTTACCTGACACCAACTAAGTGTCTGCCTTGAATAGACACTTTTCTGAGCCTACTCCCCCCCAGAATATGAGCACTTGCTTACAAACATGTGGGATACGGCCCTAGATAGCCCACTCACAGTCCTTCCCCCTGACATCAACATGTACGGGGAAGGTTCAACAACTCATGACCCATTTTCATCACCACACATCATCCCACCACCATCACTATATGCCCAGCTCACTGACCTTTCATCCCCTTACCAAGTCATTAACATCCCTTCACCCACTAGAATACAATTTCTATTGAACCGAGTCCCTTTGGGCTATCTAGTCGGGGAAGTGATAGATCCAGAACTATCAAAAGATGAGCTAGAAGAGCTCCCTGCTTTCATCACCCGATCTAATAGAGTTTCCAAGCTGGTCACATATCTGCATCCCGAGGGCAAAGGGAAAGAAAAGATGATAGAAGAAAAAATCGAGATAGAGGTACAAAAACAAACTAAAGAGGCAAAAGAAAAGAAAGAGAATAAGATTTTCAAAGCAGCTATTTGGAAGTCTCACCTATTTTTGATTAAGTAGTTATCCAAGACATCAACATAGGTCTCTATCTTAGGCCTTTTGCTGATGTCAGAGCAGCATAGAGAAAGGTTCTTGAATATATTCAGAAAGTCCTTTGTGGACGCCTCGATCACACTGGACATGTTGAAAAACATGGTGGCCAAAGTATCAACGCTACGAGTCATCACATTCTCAGAGGATGAGATTTCTGAAGGAGACACCATGCACAACAAAGCCATTTATATCACAACATGCCACTCCAACATGTGTATTTCCCTCATCCTGATAGACAATGAGTCCACTTTGAACATCTGCACAAAGGATACATTGGATACGTTGGGAGTTCCCTTAAACTATGTGAAACTTAACTCATGTGACATAGAGGCTTTTGACAACTCGATCAGTCATGGCCAAGGAGAAGTGTACATTCCTCTAGTAATAGAAGGGAGAATGTTCCAAGTTCAGTTATAAGTACAGAGCATACCATCCTCCTTCATGATGTTGTTGGGAAGACCGTGGATTCACCAGCTAGGTGCTGTCCCATCCACTCTCCACTAGAAAGTGAAGTTTATCATTGATGACAAGGTCATCACAGTACTGATAGATATAGATGTTATCACGATGATAAGACAGAAGATACTAGGAATTCGGAACCTGTAGACCTCGAATACTTTTACCTCGTACCAATTCAAGGTCATGCACACAGAGAAAGAGGTAGCATAACTGAAGAGGAAGGCTGAAATACTTCTGCCTAAATTCTATATGATGGCCAAAATGAAGTTCTATCTGACCAAAGGCCTAGGAAAACATTCTCAAGGAAGGAAAAACCCCATTAAAACAATCAGAATGCCATATAAGGCAGGCTTAGGGTTCAAACCATTAATCAAGCATCTTCTCAAGAAGAACAAAAGAAGAAAGCTGACTGCAAGGCCGCACAACACTTTGTACTTGCTTCTAGATTACCCAAGACTTGTACTACCTTACCAACTAAAACACCAATTTAAACAATACTACCTAAGCTCTGTAGATAACATGCACCAATAGAACCACTCATCATTCCCCCTCCAACCACCAGTTAACATTCTACTTACCATCTTGAGGTTGTTCCTCATTCCCATTTGTTCAGCTCTGAGCCATTCGTCCCTAAGATCAGGGAAAGTTTAACCCCCAACACCTCAGAATATAGGGAGGATAAGATAACTCCTCTAAGTCTACTCTTTCTCCTAGGTGATGTAATGGAAGCGCTATAATTAGTTATTGAGAGCGGAGAGTCAGACCTAGATGAGCTTGACCCTGACCAGGTCAACATGCCAGAAACATGGGTACCCTCAAAAGCTGCAGAGCAAGCTAGACAAGCAAACCTTGCAGCAGCAGAGGATCAGGACCAGGTGATGGATTGAATGATTGAGAAAGGAGGCCAGGAAGAGCCGACTTTATCCCACTCTTGTTGATATTTTTAAAAAGCTTTTAGTCTTTACTTTTCACCATTTTGTAGTAAGAACTATGCAGACTTGATCCCTAATGACTCATGAATTGTCAAAGCATTCAACTAGTGCAGCTATAAGGGGTACGTAGGCAACCTGAGATAGCTTCAGGCCTAGTCATTTTTGAAAAAAAATCTTTTTCTTTGTTTCTTTACCCTTATAGTTAAAGAACTACGTATGGTTTGATCTTGATAGACCAATGTTTTCAAAAACACTTATGCTAAAAGTCAAGTATGTAGGCAACCTGAGAAGTAACTTCAGACTCAGCTACCTTTCAAAAAAAATATAAATTTGGTCCACCCTGAGACCAGAAATACGCTCAACTTGATCCCGGTTGAACAAGCTTTTCTAAGCTTGTGATCAGTGCAAACATCGGGTATGTAGGCAACTTGGAGCATGATTCCAAGTCCAATTGCTCTTCGGGTATAAAATACCATTTTCATGTAAATCAATACTAAAAGCTTTTCTTCAAAAAATAGGAATAAGAGGAATGGAATGATGAAGAAGTAATGCCAAAAGAGGTGATCGAGACCTTTAAGCACCAAGAGAACCGGATTCTCCCATCGGTAGATGACCTCCAAATAATCAATCTAGGGTTAGTAACCATGCCTAAAGTTGTAAAAATTGGGACCCCTAGCACATCAGATCTGGGGCATGCCCTATGAAACTTGCTTTGAGAGTACATAGACATCTTTCCATGGACCTATGCAGACATGTCTGGTCTTGATACAGACCTTGTCACCCATAAGCTTCCCACTAACCCAGATATTCACCTCATCAAGCAAAAGCCTAGGCACCTATGACTAGAATGCTGCCTAGCCCTCAAAGAATAAATTAAAAAACAATTAGACGTAGGCTTCCTTTTGCCCATCCAATATCCCCATTGGTTAGCCAACATAGTCCCTATACCCAAGGATGATGACAAGGTCCGAATGTGCATAGATTATAGAGACTTGAATAAAGCTTGTCTCAAAGATGACTTTTCCCTACCCCACATTGATGTGCTCCTAGATGGTACAATCAGACATGAGATGATGTCCTTCGTGGATGGGTTCTTAGGCTACAACTAGATCAAGATGTCAGTGGAAGACTGAGAGAAGACTTCTTTCATAACCCCTTGGGGCACATTTTGTTACAAAGTAATGCCCTTTGGCCTCAAGAATGCAGGGGCAACATATCAACTAGCCATGACTGTCCTCTTCCATGACATGATTAGCAAAGAAATGGAAGTCTATGTTGATGACATGATTGTCAAATCTTGTCACAGAGAATATCATCCGTAACACCTACGGAAGCTATTTGTCCATATTAGGAAATACAAATTGAAGCTGCACCTGAACAAGTGCATCTTTGGAGCGTCACATGGAAAATTGTTAGGCTTCATCATCAGTGAAAGAGGTATAGAAGTTGATCCTTCCAAGGTCAAAGCAATCATTGGAATGCCTACACCTTGCACAGAGAAGGATGTATGTAGTTTCTTAGGTCATATCCAATATATCAGTCACTTCATTACTCAGCTCACCCCCATCTATGAGCCCCTGTTCAAACTACTGAGGAAGAACATTTCAACGCAATGGAACAATGACTATCAGGTTGCTTTTGACAAGATCAAGAATTATTTGCTAAGCCCACCTGTATTGATCTCTCTAGAGCCAAACCGTTCGTTGATTCTATATCTAACTGTACATGACAGCTCCATGGGATGTGTGCTAGGGCAGCATGATAAGACAGGGAAGAAGGAGCATGCCATTTACTATCTGAGCAAGTGTTTTGTTGATTATGAAACCAGATACACCCCTCTTGAGAAAAACTGCCTCTCTCTAGTCTATGTCATCAAAAGGCTTTGACACTATTTCCTTTTATACAAAGTATTTTCGATTTCTCAGATAAATCCCATCAAGTATTTATTCGAAAAACTAGTAACCACAGGAAGAACTGCTTAATGGGTCATGATGCTATCAAAATTTGACATCACATACATCTCATAGAAAGCTATCAAGGGGCAAGCCATAGCCGATTTCTTAGTAGATGGACCAACAGATGAACCTTCATCCTTAAAATTTGACTTTTCAGATGAACACATACTTTGTGTTGAAGTTGAATCAAACAAGATAGTCAGATGGAAGATGTGCTTTGATGGAGCCGTTAATCAGTTAGGTTATGGCATTGGAGCCGTGCTTATTTCTCCTACAGGTATTCTCATTCCAATTGCCACAAGACTGCACTTTCTATGCACCAACAACATGGATGAATAAGAAGCTTGCATTATCGGTTTGAAAGTAGCTATTGATCTTGGCATTGATGAATTGGAAATCTACGGAGACTCAATACTTGTCATCTTCCAAGCAACCGAAGATTGGTTCATCTGAGAGGAGAAGTTCTTAGACTACCATGAATGTCTACAAATCCTTTCTAAGAGCTTTGAATATCTGACTTTCAACTATATTGGTAGAAGAAGAAATAGCTTTGCAGATGCTTTGGTCAAACTAGCTTCAATGATTGACATCCCTTAAAGGGTAGACATGACACCAATTGAGATTGAACAGAGAAATGAGCCAGCTTACTGCTTCTAGATTACAACTACTGATTTGAATAGGGAGCCATGGTTCGTTGACATAAAGAATTATCTTGAAGACTAGACTCTTCGATACATGGCCTCAAAGAATGATCAACGTGCACTGCAGAGATTAGCTGCTCAATTTGGTTTATATAGTGGGGCCTTATACAAGAAGTTCCCTCATCATGTTCTCTTGAGATGTGTAAATGAAGCTAAGACCTCCATTATCATTGAAGACATCCATGGAAGAGAATACGGTCCGCACATGAATGGGCTCATGCTTGCCAAGAAGATTCTTCGACTGGGTTACTATTGGTTAACTATGAAAACAGATTGTTGTCAACATGTAAAGAAGTGCTACACTTGCCACTCTTATGTCAACATTATCAAAGCACCGGCCTCTGAATTGCACAACCTGATTACTCCTTATCCATTCTCCATGTGGGGAATCGATGTAGTAGGATATATGCCTTAGAAAGCTGCCAATGGACATCTCTATACATCATTGTGGCTATTGACTATTTCACTAAATGGGTTGAAGCCATATCTCTATCAGTGGTCACAATGAAGAACACAACCAGTTTCATACGGAGAGACATCATTTGTCGATATAGTGTTCCGAGCAAAATCATCACTAACAATGCAACCAATTTTGTGGGAAAGGATCCTGAACTACTCTGCAAAAAGTTTAAGATTCACCACCATCGGTCTTCTCCATATAGACCATAAATGAACGGAGCTGTAGATGTAGCCAACAATAACCTCAAGAAGCTCTTACAGAAGATGACTGCTAATCACTCTAATTGGCATGAAATGTTTCCCTATGCACTTATAGCCTATAGAATGTCAATCTGCACTTCAACAGGGGCAACCCCTTATTCACTAGTCTATGGCATGGAGGCAGTCCTGCCAATTGAAATTGAAATTTCAAGTCTCTGAGTCCTAGCTGAGGCAAAGATTCCAGAGTCAGCATGGGCACAGGTTCGACATGATCAACTGAACCTCATTGATGAGAAGAGACTACAAGCAATGAGCAATGAGTAAGCTTATCAAAGACATATGACCACAACATTCAACAAACGGGTTAGACCTAGAAATGTTGAGGAATAAGACTTAGTTCTCAAGAAGGTCATTCCACATGAGCAAACACCATGGGAGAAACTTCGGCCAAATTATGGACCTTTCATTGTCAAACAAAAACTGACCAGTGGGGCACTACTATTGGGAAACATGGATGGGAAAGATTTTTCCAGATTTGTAAACTTGGACCAAGTCAAAAGGTTCTTTGCTTGACTACTGTAAAACTGGCTTGTGCTAGAAAGCTTGAAATGAAAAGTCCTTGAACGGTCATTTTGCTGAAATATTCTCCTACCCATTTACCTTTTGTACCTCCAAAATCTTGTTCATCTCTACAAATCTAAGACAAAAAAATCAATGGTTCAACAAAACAAAACAAAAACAAAAACAAAAACAAAAGCAAAAAAAAAAGAGCTTATATAGAACCATGATTTTCTTAAAAAATGCACATGGATTTTGTAGAGAACCATGATTTTCTTCAATACATAGGCATTTTATAGAGAACCATGATTTTCTTCAGAACATGGACAATTTATAGAGAACCATGATTTTCTTCAAAACATGGAAATCTTGTACAAAACCATAATCTTCTTCAAAGAAATGAGCATTTTATGGAGAACCATGATTTGCAATATGCCTCCGATCGAGAGCCATTCACATTCATATTCCCTACCCCTTTTTTCAAACTTGCTTGAAGGCAAACCTTGAAGCCTTCAATAAACCATTCATTTAACAAAACAACTATTCAAGTCCCTTAGCACTTCGAGAAGTTCTAAGCATAAGTCAACAATACATAAGTCAAGCATTCAACTAAATTGAGACAAGAGCATGCACCCCGTCCAATCACTTTCCCAAAAGCCTAGACCTATCTAAGGATAGGGGTAAAAAAGGGATAAAAATAAAAAGAAATTACAGAAATTGGAGTGAAAATCGAAAACGACGCTTTGACCCAGTCTTAGCAAATAAAGGCAAAAAAGGGACAAAAACAAAAAGAAATGTTGCAAAGCTCAGAGTGAAAACTAGAAACGGCATTCTAACCTAATCTTGGTAAACAAGGGTGTGGATATCGCAGAAAGGATCCGTGACCCACTTCGGGGTTTGTTCCGAGTCGCCACCAACTTGGGGTTTTACAGGCGGGGTTGGGCACCTGCCTCCTTTCCAAGGGTAGGGAGGATACGGGTTTTTTTGGTCCGGGCTAGGCACTTGGGTCTAGGGGTTTGACTCTCTTTTGGTTTAGTTTTCTAGGATCTAGGTAAGCTGTTTGGTTGTAATTGGAAAAGGTGTTAGGCACCCCAATTACCCACCTTTTTTAGGGTGGCTTCTCTGACCTAACTATTTCATTTCATTTTCACCAAGCAGTGAATAAAAATACGGGGATTTTGGTTGAGTTTTTGTTAGTACGCCTGATCTCAGGGTAGTACGCCTGGTCATTGGTATGCCTGATCTCTCACAAAGGTGGAGATCAGGCGTACTGACCCATTTAGACTTTTTTGGGGTCTTATTGATATGTCAGCAAGCTGGGGCTCTTATTAGGGCATTTTGGAAGAGTTGTGGGACTATCAAAGGGCTGATGTGGGCTAAAGGGTAATTTTGGGTTTTTCTGCTCTGGTACGCCTAAAACTCAAGTACGCCTGATCTCTCATAGAATGGGAGATCAAGCGTAGTGTTCATTTCCCAAAAAAAATAGTGACTATTTTCTAGGTTTTTGGGCAGCTTTTCGGGGTCCTATGACCTTGGGCCTTTTGGAGGAGATGAGTGACATCCCTAGGAGGGTTCACAAAAATCCACAACCCCTGGAGAAGGGGTGGGACCCACTTTTGGAATTTTCCAAAATGAAAAATACTGTGCACACAACACAGATTTCTCAGCAAAATCTGGGTTGTGGGACCCATATCTTGAAATGCAAAGATCAGGGTGGGTCCCAAATTTTACAGGGAAGTTAAGGGATGCGTTGTGAGTTTCCTTATAAAATTTTAGGCCGCAATTCATTAAGAATAGGGAGTGATCGCCCAAACAAGATGAACTACTATCACAGTTCAGAATTTAGACAGCATGTTATACATCAAATTAAAAAATGCATTAAAAATAGCTAGAATTAGAGAATGAGTTAAAACAAAATTCATTACATAGATATGATAATTAACGTAACATTGGAATAAAATTCTCAACTGAAATCTTTTTTCAAATGGGGTAAAACAATCGTGCACACATGTTGGCTCTATAAAATAGTGCTTCAGCACACTGTTTTAATGGGAGAAGTGGGGCCCATTCTTGAAACTTTTCCCCACTTTCTATGGTCCATCTTGGGCCTGGAGTTAGGCACAGGGGTTAGTAACATCTAATGTAAGTCACTGACTCTACTAACATATAAAATTTAAATGAAAAGGGCTACTTTTAACATGCAACCATAAAAAATAGCAAAAGGGGGAGACAGAT
>JAOXJP010064236.1:0-15541 GCA_025762735.1 Platanus orientalis | reverse complement strand
CGTGTAAGAAAGGATTTTAGGGTTTTAGGGGTTGAAATTTCATCCCTTTTGTTCTAATGTTAGGTTGATTTGTATTGATTTTCTTCATTTATTTACTTTTATTACAAAATCTTTATAACGAAAGAGAAAAGAAAAGTGACGGAATAGGTATTTTTAATGGATTTGTGGATTATCTTGGTCTAATTGTTATTGACATCATCTTAAATTGGTTAAATTGGTTGACGTTCTAGTACAAATTAAATTCTCTAATTTCTATAGAAAAATTCAATATTTTCTAGTATTAAACGAAAATTTTGATTACAAGCTTAGAGTATCTGAAGGTTTTTCTCTAAATTTTCCGTAGTTTTGGTTTTTCGAGATCAATTTTGCTAGATCAGGGCATTTAGGTTCATTTCCTCACAATTTATTGGCCGTTTGTTTGAAAATGATTTATTTCTACGTTGTTATCTACTGATTCTCGGGAGGAACTTTTTGATATTTGTAGATTAAGATGGATCCATGGAGAAAAGTGGGTCGTGAAGATTCATTGAAATCACAATGATGACCTTCACAAATCCATCGACGGCTCTCTTGGCTGCCTGTGGTGGTGACACTGTTAAGCTTTTTGATGTTTTCGTAGAGTCGGGTGATCTACGTACCTTGAGCTACACACCATTGCCAGGGTCCCAAGTGAATTCAGCGAAGTGGAATCACACCAGTATGTTGCACTATCCGTTACTTGGTTTTATGTTTTTCTCAAGAATATTGGTTCACTGTATTAATTTTGTTCTATATCGAGAAGGTTTTCTTCTTGTTTTGGGAACTCGATTCTTCTGATGTTTTATAAACTACTTAAACGACACAAGTCCTACTAATGTAGTTGTTGCAAGTGTTGGAGATGACAAGATCTCATTATGGCAGAAAAATGGGCAAAGTTTGGGGATAGTTCCAGTTTCTAGAAGTGAAATTGGAGACAGTATCGATGTAAATCAACCTAGTGTAGTGTTTTATATGCATATTTGATTGAGTTTTGTATTTGATTAAGTTTTGTTCTTATAATTGGTGCTTGTAGTTTTGTATTGAGGGCCTAAGTAATCTTTATCACAAACTTAAAATAAAATTTACCTCTAATTGGTGACTGCTTGTTGGATATTGATTCTACATACTGTAGTGGCACTTCTTGAATACCTCTCTCTCTCTCTCTCTCTCTCTCTCTCTCTCTCTCTCTCTCTCTCTCTCTCTCTCTCTCTCTCTTCTCTAGTTCTTTCATGGGAAGCAATTTTTAACAGATTCACAACTTTCATTTTGTTAGAACCGCATCATGATGGATGATTTCTGCGATCAAGTGTGGGAATTTTGTTTTAAAAAGGTTTGTCCACTCTTAATTTGGGTTGCTTATAAATTTACTATGTTCAACTAAGACTTAACCAATTTTGTGAATTGGACGTAGTCTGCTTATCTGAACATGCTCTATTTTTTTCTATAAGAAACATTTTCTCCAAAACCGATAAACCAATCTGATTGTATCTCTTTTGTTGGCAGGCAACTCCTGAATATTAGCAGAATCTGGATCCATCTTTGGAGGGCATAGGTCCTCCTATGCATCATTACTTCCATCCGGATGGCACCCAAAGTGCAGATCCTAGTGACCAGGTGTGGGGTGGTCATGAGTGCAAGTATTTGACTGTTACCAGCTTTGTAGATGAGGGTAGGATCAGGGAACATTACATGAGGATAAACAGATGGCCCCAAATGACTATGTCAAGGAAGCAGGACTGGAGCTGGGAGCTGGCCAATGATTTATACTATTACTCGAGCAACCCCGATGCTGATAAGGAGGGTGGCACAAATTAAAAAAAAAAAACCTTTAGGAAGCGTTTTAAAAACGCTTCCTAAAATATACTTTTCGCGACGCACATTAAAACAATGCTTGAAAAACTCTTTTTATAACTATAGGGAGCATTTTTTAAATGTTCCAAAAGGTGTTTTTTGTTGTAGTGATTCCCCTAGAAAGGGGGTATGTAGGCAGCCCGAGGACAAGAAGACTGATGGCACAGCTATAACCTAAAGACCATAAAATCCACTACATTATTTTATTGAGTTTACTAAACTCGGCAGCTTTTGCAGGTGATGTGATATCTAGGATCGCAATAGGATCTAACATCAAGTAGTAGCTGTAAAGAAACTTCACCAACATTTACAAGAAGATGGTGAGATGGCTGACCTTAAAACCTTTAACAATGATATTCGTGCATTGATAGAAATGTGACACCGAAATATTGTAAAACTTTATGGTTATTGTTCACATGCACGACACTCATTTTTTATTTATGAGTATTTGGAGAGGGGAAGCTTGGCTAAGATCCAACGAAACATTGAACATGCAAAAGGGTTGGATTAGATTAAGTGCATAAATGTCATTAAAAGTGTGGCCAATGCTTTATCTTATATGCACCATAATTTTTCACCACCCATACTTTATCGAGACATATCAAGCAACAATGTTTTGTTGAATTCTAATTATGAGGCTTATGTCTCCGATTTTGGCATTGCTAGACTTCTAAAGCCTGATTCATCTAATTGAACTTCTCTTGCTGGCACATACGGTTATGTTGCTCCAGATAGTAAAGTTTTTTGTTCTAATATAGAGAAAATAACATCTTTGATTAGATCTTTCAAATATATTAATATATAATCCTTTTTTTTCACCTTATAATTTGATATTACATTTTTCCCTCTATTAGGATTCTTATTTGAAGGAACTTTATAATTCTAGATAATTATGTCATTTTTCTACTAAAATTCTCATAATGGTATAGAACTTTTTTTTTTAAATGTAACATACCTGTGATTTATATGGAAATAGTTTTAATTTTTTTATTATTAAATTTTAAACACAGTATTAATATTTCATATAGATTTCACATAAAAAGTTTGCCAATTTTCTTGTGAAAGTCTTGTAGGTATTGATTGCATCAACTTAACTAAGCCTTATCCTAACCACTTGGGGTTGGCCAATTACCAATGTTATCAAATCTAATGATGAATAATGCAGCCTTCAGGAGGAGGTTTGATTAGTGCAATATATTGTTTAACCATTATTTAATAAAAGTATATTTTCTTTCTTACAGAGCTTCGTTACACAATGAAGGTGACTGAAAAATGTGACATGTATAGTTTTGGGGTGGTAACAATAGAAGTGATAATGGGAAGGCATCCAGGTGAACTTATTTCCTATGTATCATCTTCATTGTCATCATCTTCATCATCAGTTTTGCAGTCCATGATGTTGAAGGATGTGTTGGATGAATGCCTCTCCCCTTCTGGGCTTCAAGTTGCTAAAGAAATGGTATTTATTGTGAAGCTAGCATTTTCATGCTTACATGTTAATCCACACCCTAGGCCTACCATGCAACATGCGTCTCAGAAATTGTTAACCCATAAGCCACTGTCTCTAGATCCATTCCACACAATCACATTGGGACAACGGTTGAATGGTTAGGCTTGATTGTATAAATGGACTACTAGTAGATCAAGTAATAAATTGTGGCTATTTTGACAAAGTCCATCTATTTGTTAACTTTGATGTACCATGTTGGAGTTTATTCTTCTTTTTTGTTTCTTTTTTTAATTGACGTTTTTATTCTACGATGAAGTAATATTAGGCATTATTTGATCTTTCTATTATTTTGATTGTAAAAGTTTGAGTTTAACTTCATGAATATTAATTTAATCCATTAAATGGATCATGGGTTCCACCTTGAACTTGTGTCTCCCATGACTATAGTTAGGAATGTTATGTTCCTTACATGTGTAAAAGAAAGGCACAAATAAACAAGATGTAATTGCACACAAGACACAAGGACTTACGTGATTCTTTAAGATTTCCTACGTCCATGGATTCACACTGATTCCACTATGTTTAAAAGAAGAAGATGAGTGAATTTCTCTACATAGGCTGCCACCCATTCTCTCAGAACTCATATTTGAAACTAGGGTTTTAACCCTTTTATACAAGCAACATAGAAGTACAATCTCAAACACTACTCCTCAATCAACACTACTCCCAATTGCTAATTAGGATCCATCCTCAACAATCTCCCACTTGATGACTAATTGTGATCAATCTAGCTTCATCTATGAAACAGTGAACAAGAGTGAAAACTCGGTGTGAATTTCTTCCCTCATCCTCGGGCTAAAAGACTAACATAAGTTGGACATGCCTTCATCTTCTCAATAGTAACCACCTTAGTGAACATATTTTTTGGATTAATACTAGCGTGAATCTTCTCTAAAGTAATTACTCCATCTTCTAGATGTGAACGTATAAAATGATATCTTATATCAATATGTTTTGTCATTGTATGAAAGGATTTATAATATGAATTACACTTTTATAATTACTATTTAATTTCAATCTCTTAGCTCTTTACCAAACTCTTTCAAATTAGATTGTAGCCATATTATCTCCTTAAACCTTCTGTAGCTACTAGGTGCTCTGCTTCTATAGTAGAGAGAGTAACAATTTTTTACAACTTTGAGACCGAATTCACTATTGCATTACCCAAAGTGAAGATGCAACTTGTAGTACTCTCTTTTTCCATCTAGATATCTTGCCATGTCAGAATCAACATCTAATCTTGTAAACTAACTTCTTCACTACCATAGCACAATGAAAAATATGTATTACCTTAAAAGTACCTAATAATCCACTTCACAGGTCATCAATGATTCTTGCTTGGATTATTCACTAGCTTATTCACAACTCCCACTACATGAGCAATATCTGGTCTAGTGCAGACCATGCATACATATGACTACCAACTGTAGATGCATATGGAATCTTTGACATGTATTGCCTCTCTTCATCTATTGTTGCACCTTTCTGTTTAGAAAGTTTGAAAGTGACCTACTAGAGGAGTTCTAACTGGCTTAGCCCCATCCATGTTGAATCTGTTCAATACTTTTTCAATGTTTTGTGCTTAGGATGACTTTAGCTGCATGTTCACTCTGTCTCTACTAATCTATATACCAATAATATGTTTTGCTGCGCCCAAATCCTTTATAGAAAACTCTTTAAAAAGTATCTCCTTTAACCTTGTTATTTCATCCATGCATGAACCTACAACAAGCATCTACAAACAAGAGAAGAATAATGTAGGAATGACAAACTCTTGAAATAACAACAATGATTAGCATGACATCTTTATACCAATTACTAGACATGAAGGTATCAAACCTACTACCATGTACCCTTTCAAGCTTATACAATCTCTTCTTGAGCTTACACACCACATTCTCCTTACTGGGACCATGTACCCTTCTGGTTGTAGTATCTAAATTTCTTCATTCAAATCACCATGAATAAATGTTGTTTTTACATCTAGCTTCTCAAAATGCATGTCCTCTACTATTATAATACTCAAAACTAATCTAATAGTAGATAGTTTACATGAAAGAATAATTCTAAATAGTCAATACCTACTTTTTTTTTAAATTCTTTCACAACCAATTTGGCCTTGTATTGTTTGGACCCATCATGCTCTTTTTTTAACTTGTAACCCATTTGTTATGTAGAGATTTTGTTTTCCTTGGCTAGTTCAACCAAATCCCATATTTGATTTGATGATAAAGAATTCATCTCATCATCCATTGTAAGCTCTCACTTATTTATGATTCAACTTGCATAGCTTCTTCACAACACTCTGGTTCATTATCGTTAGTCAACAATAAATAATTTAAATAGCATAAATACTGAGCTAGGGTTTTTCCTTAGGTAGATCTATTTGATCTCCTTAATGAGGGAAGTGGATCCTACGTAGGAAAAACTCGAGTAGGAGAAGCAAGTTTCCACCTAAACATTTTCATTAATGGATTTTAATATATCCTTAGCTAATATTTCATCAAAGTCCACATATCTACAATTATTAGAAATTTTCAAAATTTTCCTTTTCCTTTGACCTCTACTTATACATAACATTTTCATTTAATGTGACATCATTACTTCTAATGCCTTTCCAATTTTCTACGTCTCAAAATCGGTAGCAAGACTCATCAATGTCATGTCCAATAAATATGCATTTTCTAAACTTAAGATCTAATTTACTCCTCTCATCATAATTAATATGGTCATAAGAAGTACAACAAAATATTCTTAGTTGTGATAGATTTACCTCTTTTACAATCAATGCTACTTCTGGTAGTCAAAAGTTCAATGTAATTAATGGTTATTTATTATTAATCAAGTATAGTATAATGTTCACTACATCTGCCCAAACGATTTAGGTAATCCATCATTAATCCTCATGCTTCTAGCACACTCTATAATAGTTATGTTCATATGCTCAACAACTCGATTCTATTTTGGTTTCTTAAGAATCATTTTCTATCTTTTGATTCCATTAAGTACATGCCAATTTTCAAACTCATCATTGCAGTACTCTCCACCACTGTCTAACTTGGGACACTTCAATTTTTGACATGTTTTATTCTCAACCAAATCTTTCCACTTTCTAAACATATCAATTACATTAGATTTATGTTTCAAAAAGTAAACCCAGAGATTTCTAGTATTATCATCAATAAAATGACAAATAATGAGAACCACAAAGAGAAGGTACCTAGGTTGGTCCCTACACATTAATATGAACCAACTCCAATTTCTCAAGCTTTAGGGTCCTTTTAACTTTTGAGGAACTTACCATTTTCTATTTTCCAAAGATGTAGTCTTCACAAAAGTCTAAATCAATCTATTTTAATATAGGTAATTTTCCTTTCAAATGCATTACCTTCATCTCCTTTTCCCTTATATGCCTAAGCCAACAGTGTCAAGTGTTTGCATCTACACCTGTAGAGATAATTGTAATTGAACTATTAGTACCGGATGTAATATAAAGTGTATATTCCTTCTTTTTACAACCTATCACCATATGCCCTTTTATCATCTTCCATGAATCACCTAAGAATGTGGTAACCGTTCCTGAATCTACAAGCTACCCAACAAAGATCAAATTTCTTTTTAACTATGGGACATGTCTCACACTTTTCAACTAGAGAGATGCTCCATTTGAAATGCTGATCTACACATCACCTTGAGTACTTCATCTAATGATGAAATTTTATATCCCAAAGAGGTTTATGTAAATCTTAAATTTGCAATCTTAAGGGATTCTTCTTCATGTACATACACAAGATTGATATTCTTTTTCTATAATCAATAAATTATTTATGTATAAAAAATAATTTTACAAGACTCATCATCCCCAAGGTAGACCTTTCCAAATATCTCTATAACATGTAGCATAGAACCATGCACAAAAAAATTTATAACCCATGTATCATTATGTAAAGAAAGAGACAAAATCAAAGCATCAAAATCATTATCGTCAGAGATGTTTATCAAATCTTTACTTTCCTAACTGTTGTTCTCAATAGGTTTCTTTGTAGATTTACAATCTCTTATGAGATGCCCCATTTTACCATGATTCTAGTAACCATCTATTTTTCTCTAAGGAGATCTTGATTTACTCTTCCTTTATTTAGAACCCCCCATGATTTTTTTTTCTTCTCTTGGACATTCTACCTCTTTCTTCTGCACTCAAAGCATTCCCTGATATCTCTGTAGTTCATGAAGTCTTCTTACGCTCTTCTTTACTTAGGAGAACACCCACAACATCATCATATTTCAACATACCAGAACTAGAGTTCCTCACAGCCATCACCAGAGTATCTAGACTATCTGAAAATCTAAACAAAATTGATAGATTTTTGATTTTGTCTTCAAAACTAGTACCAACCAATTTCAACTAACTCATGAATGTATTGAACTCATTCAAATGCTCAACCACACTGCCACTATCATCCATTTTCATGTTAAATAGTCTTTTCATCAAAAAAACCTTATTCAATGCAGCGGGTTTCTCATATATCTTCGACAAAGCAGCCATCAGATATGTCGTTGTTTTCTCCTTAAAGATATTGAATGTCACAGATGAAGTAAGAGATAATCTAATCATGCCCAAGGCTTTCTTGTTAAGAAGCTCCCACTAATCATCTCTTGTCTTCTCAAGATTCATTGATTTCCTCCTAGAGGAAGTTAAATATCCTTTTAATAGAGGGTATCTTCGATTTCCATCTTCTAGAATCTATAGTTTGAACCATTAATTTTTTTTTATTCTTGCCTTTCCTTATTCTATCATTGCTCCCACTCGAACCTAGAAGCTTCAAGACAAGTTGTAAAGGAAAGGCACAAAAAAAAGATGCAATCACACCCAAGACATAAAGGATTATGTGGTTCAACAAGATTTCCTACATCCATGAATTTCTCTATAGAGACTACCTCTCGTTCTCTCAAAAATCACATTTGAAACTAAGGTTTTAGCCCTTTTATACAAACAACATAAAAGTAAAATCTCAAGAATACTGCATGTCACCCTGTACACCCATAATGAACTCAGCACGGAGCTCAACCCACATGCTAGGGGTGCCTTGTATTTTGAGGCCGCACAAACAATACTCCTAAATCATCACTACTCCTAGTTTCTAATCAAGCTCCATCCTTAACATGTAGTGGTATAAAAAATAAGTATAGTTTTGTCTTTTTTAAGTCTCAGCAATCTGAAGTAGCAAAAATAATGAAAACATTTCTCTCTCGCAAACCTTTTTCTAATTTCGTCAAAATACCGATTTATTTTCCTTGCAATGATTAAGAACCCATATTCTCAAGATCCAAAAACCATATTGTACTTTGAGGTTTTATTTACCCCACT
This sequence comes from Platanus orientalis, assembly GCA_025762735.1. Lineage (NCBI taxonomy): Eukaryota > Viridiplantae > Streptophyta > Magnoliopsida > Proteales > Platanaceae > Platanus > Platanus orientalis. The sequence continues at coordinate 6,794 of JAOXJP010064236.1, read as the reverse complement.
TTTAAAAAATTAGCACTACTCAAATGACACGTGGCCTCTCTTGTTTTTAAATTCTACTACCATATAAGCAACATGTAGGGTGTCATCGGTGGAAAACCAAAAGAGAGTTATACTAGATTAATGATGCATGTCCCAATGAGTGGGATATGAGAACATGGGTTTTTAGTTATTGGAAGTGGACCATGGTAGTTTTAGGTATTGCATCTAGAGGCTTAGAGATATGTACACATCACCAATGCAACAACAATTATGGTGGGATTAACTAACTCAAGATGCAAGTCACAAACTAAGAGATTTAAATGGTAACTACTCCTGTATCTAAGGCAATTTCTTGCAAAGATCCAACGAATGGAAACCGATTTAATGCAGTATAAATAATGTTTCAGAAGGTGTTGCAATGGATCCGAATCCAACATCTACTAATAATTTCAATTTATCTTAGAAGTAGGCATAACGTAGTAGTAGGAGTAGTTATACTGTATTATTGATTCCTTTATTCTACATTATATTTTGATCAAGTATTCCTTATTCATGATCCAGTTTAACGGTTTTCAATTTCTTGTTTGCATTCATTTTATTCTATGATCTTTGTTTGCTATTTACAAGTGATCATCGAGTCTACCAAAGCCCCCTTGATTGAGGTAGAATTGAATCCACTTTATTGTGATTACATCAGTTGAGGGTTGAAAATTTTCTAAGAGGGAACAATAAGTGACGACCATAGTGGGAGATTACTTATAGAACAAAAAGTGGGGATCATCTCGAAAGTAGTGAAGCCCATGTTAATGAGGAGGTACCCAATGATGTATTTCAAGAAATTCATGCCAAGCTCAATGTTTTTGGTAGAAAAAATTGATAGGGGAATCCAAGCCTTGCAAAAAAGATTGGAGAATGCTCTAATTGGAGTCCTTCAATCAATGGTGGAAGCAATGAGGCTAGAACATGACGGATGGTGTAGGTCCCCCCAATCTATTGCCTAATGTCTCTATAAGGCTTGAGGGGGGGGGGTAAGAGAAACCAATAGGATATGTTGAAGGTTCAAAGTTTGAAGCTCCTCTAGAATAGCCAAATGTTGAAAGCCCTCATAGCTAAACCAACCAAATTGGTATCCACATTCTCCTCGAAACCATAATTAATATGGCTAGACTAGAAACCAAAAACTCTAGTAAGGCTTGAAGAGTCACCCTATGTAGGGAAGCATCCTGTAGGCCACCGAGAGGATAATAATGGTCCTTACAATAATGCATATCACAGGCATGCATATCGAATGCCCAAAAACCTAAATTACCAATATGGCTAGTTTTGGCCAAATGGGAACACCAATGCCTATGGTGCTTATGGCCCACTGCCAAACCAATACAACCCATATTACCAACCTTATCAAGGCCCATGCCAGTAGTATGCTTATCTTGTTCATGGCCAAAATCTTATTAACATACTTGAGCAAACTATATGGCTTTGGTTTTATAATGTTGTCAGGCCAGTTTATGAAAAGCCTTACCCAAAAAGAATTGACAGGGATTATAAGTTTCCCAGAGGCTATAAAATCCCTGATTCCACCATATTTTCTAGCGAAGATAGCAAGACGACTATGGAACACATTTGTCAATTCACAACTTAGTGTGGAGAGTTATTAAACCATGAATTTTATAAGTTGGGGTTGATCCTAAATTCACTAATGAGACAAGACTTCACCTGGTACACAAACTTACCCCTAACTTGGTATTTAGTTAAGCAAAAATGGAAGACAAGTTTCAAACTCATTTTGCTTGATCATGTCTAGGTGTCTCAATGGCTAACTTAGCTAGGCATGAAAAACTGCTAAGCACTTCATAATGAGTTTTAAAAAGGCCAAATATCAATGTTTGAGTAGCCTGCCAAAAGTGGAATATGTAAAGTTGGCCCAAGATGGCCATGACTTTGAACTCCACAAAAAGTTTGAAGGAATGACATTCTTTGACCTCTAAGTTTTCCAAGAGGGCCACTTGATATGAGAGTATTTAGCTTAGATAAAAAAAAACAAAGATGGAAATCTTCATATATGACCTATTATCAAGATGCAAACTATGAAATTTATCTAGATAAATTTGTTGGCTAGAAGCCTTTAACATGCGGGGCCTTGGTGAAAAGAAAAATATACAGGCTCAAGAGTTAAATAGACCAACTACTGCAGTTAGGAACTATTCCTTTGACCTAAATAGGGTAGATCAAATTTTTTATCTGTTTCTCAAGGGTAAGATGATAAAGTTAGTTGGTAAGCATAGGATTCCTTTTCTCAAGGAGATTAAAGGAAGAAACTACTATAAATGACACAATTGTGACACTCACTCCTTTAATAAATGTATAGTGTTTAAGAATATTGTGTAAGATAGAATTGAGAAAAAATTGTTAATATTTTCATATAAGACTAAGGAAGCTATGGATGTTAACACCAATCATTTTCCAAAATGGGTCGATGTCAACATGGTTTTTGCTAATTTAACATCCTTAAACACTAGAGCTTAAAGCATTGACCTTAATTGTGTTGCTTGTGTTGACTCTAGATATTTTTTATCTACTCACATAAAGCGGCGAGATAGGAGCATCAACGGAATGGAGCACCTGAGCTATAAAGAAAATCCAAGAATGGTCCCACGAGGTGATAGAAGCTTTTTTCACAAAGGGAATCCTGCTATTAAGGGGAAAAGCTGACCCATTGTAACCTAAAGACCTAATGCAAGTCCTTATAAAGAGGCATTACAAAAGTTGCCACTCCCACCAAAATAAGTTCTCGAGGACTAGGACTTAGATGATGGATGTCTTTGCAATAGGTGTGGCCACAAACTGGTTGAATGTTTTGCATTTGTGGTTGTAGTAGACAAGGAATGAAGGTGAAAAATAGAAAGCCAATATAGGTTAAGCATGATTACTACCAGAAACTTGGCATGTATGTAATTCAAGGTCATCAATGAGTTGCAACGCAAGCTCAAAAGAATCCTAAGGCAGACTTTATATCCAAAAAATGGGCCAAACATGTTGGACAATCATACATAAGCCATGGTTGCCTCAACAACAACAGGTGTTGACTTGATAAATCACCCAAGGGCCTCAAATGATCAAACCACCCAGGGATGAATTGGAAAGGTGGGTTACACTAACATCACCAAATTAGAAGCCCCACCTCGGGAACAGACCAATGTTCAAATATGGGTATAATCCCCATTTCCTAGACATGACTTAGACCCAAAAGAGAAGATGGTTGAGACATTAATCTCTACTCCACAAAGAGTTTGCAAAGATATTGGAGCAAATCATGTTAAACTTGGTAACAAAAATGGATGAAGAACTAGGAGATCAATGAAGCAAACCATGAAGATGATTGAAAGAGTATGACCATTTACAAATGGTTTAGAGGCCACATACAAGAAATAAATCATCAATGATCCAAGAATGGTTAAGCAAGACCAAAAGAGCAGGTTTCAGAGAAGAGTTTATATTTGTGAAAAAAATGATTCAATCCCGGACTTAGGCATAAAACAACCAAGGGGTTTCTAGGTCCTAATTGGGAGAAATAAAAGGAAACCACAAAAGAAGAAGTCGACTCAGAAGGATCAAGATAGTATTGAGATCAATGAAAAAAAACAGTCAAGAGTAGAGAACCTCTGAGAACATGATGTGAGGGCAAATCCCTTAAAGGGGTTTGAATCATGGAACCTCAATAAATGCTATCAATATAAAGGCTTAACCATGAGCAATAAAGACCTCGATATGGAAGGGCTTTGTGCTGATGAAAACCTCCTCACTGAATCCTTCTTGGAAGATGTAGCTGGGAATGAATTTTTCAAAATAGAGTCTAAAGAAATTAAGAAGATAGACCACTTTCGTTTAATTTATATGTATACATGTCACGACCTGAATCCGTGGGCCATGTAATGGGGCGGGTCCGGATCCGTGACATGTGAAATACCAGCCCCGAACCCGTTTCTTATAGCGGAGAGACTAACGAGTTTGGAGTGTGTCATCAACCCTCTTACCTATTCACATCACTTTCCATATAAAATGATTACCTTTTCTTTTTACATCTTTTTAAATGAAAAATACATTGCAGTGGAATGATAATAATGGTCATAATCTAAAGTAAGTGCAATAGAAAAGTAATTCATATCCATCAATACTGGTAAAGAAGTTCAAAATCTACATCTATAATAAGACCTCCAATGATCAACTATACATATCCAAACTGAAATGAATAAATGTCTCAAGTCCAATGTTTAAGAAAATGTAAACTACAGATATATAAGTCTTCGAGCATAGGTGCCCATCTAAACTTTTACTTCATCGTCTCCTTGACAACTCCTAGTAAACCCTAACTTCCGTGTCTCCATCCGTAAGGCTTTACCCAATGATACGCATGAGTTATGTAAAGACATGGAAAGTCTGGGTATGGTGGATCCCTCCTCATGATCAGTCAAGAGGGGAAGGTTGTTGGGTTCCCTCCTCATGAATGGAACCCACCACAGACTTCGAAAAGTGGGCATGTGTATAATGCTAGGAATGCAAATGATCCCTTGACCATTTTGGAGCATTTGGGTAGGTGACTAGTTATTACTCTTTCGTCTAGTTTCCAAGAGTGAGAAAGTTTCCATTCATGGGTTTAAATCTTTTGGATTTTGAAAAAAAAAAAGAAGAAAAAGAAAAATCTCTACACAACACCACCGTACAAGCATTTCTCTTGGGGTTCCTTCCAGGGGGTTTTCTATAGAAGACTGGTTTTGTCCCTCTTATTGGAGTAGAAGGTAGACTTGGAGCAACAAGTCAAACGCATCAAGATCACTTGCGCATCATATCCTTTCTTGTAGGAGGATCCATCTTTTATATGATGAATGTTGTGATCGAAGTAGTATTATTGCTTGATGCAATCCTCAAATTTGTATCAGCGAAGACTTATAATTTTACATATTTTACAAATAATGGCAGTTTACTGGACAAGTGTTCGGTTTTTCTCTTCACACCGAAGAGTTTTCCATGTTAAAAATCGATGTTGTGGTGTATTGTTTATTCTTGCTCTTGCTTGCTTAACTGTTAATTAATTAATTATTTATTATTATTATTATTATTTTGTGGATCATTACTTATTGTTATTCTCTACATGGATTTTTTTGGTTTACACATAAACGGGAAAGGTATGTGGTTTCCCAACAGTCAACACACTGATTGATATTAGTGTGATGTCTTCCCATTTAATCTTGAGATGATTTACCTCTCATTTTCAGAATTCCATCATTAGACTGTAACCCAAAAGTGATCTCTAAATGGTAACTACTAAATAAGTCATACTCATTTGGAAAATATTCAAAACCATATTATTTATTTTAAAAGAAACCATAGCAGAATTTAGTAGCGAATAAATGTAAGGAAATTACAAAAATAGAGGAGGGGCTGGGATTATATTTGGAAATTTGCTTTTCCTGATGTATTAGGATGACATCAGGGGGCTGAATATCAGTACCTAAAAGTGACTTTCACTTTTTGGGGGGTGCTTATCACTTTTCAGCACTGATGTGTCCACCCTCTTATGCCATCCTAATACATCAGGAAAAGCAGATTTCTGTATACAATCTTTTCCGCATCCCTGCATATCCTTCTCTCTCTCAAACATAGCAATTCTGCTTGAGTTTGGATTTATCCCATTTGTATGGTTAGAGAAAGGTCAAGTACAAATGGGCGTACAACACGTCAAAAAGCGTCACGTGACAGTGCCCCTAACACATTTTGGAAAAGTGCATATACTGTAATACCTTTTCTTTTCACAGATATTTACCAAAATGCCTTTGCCTTTTGAGGTGCGCTTATCAATCTGGATTTTTTTTTTCCCGCCGTCCAGTCCAAACTCGAGCAGATCCTGACCGATGTTGTTTTATGATATGCACAATGTATTCAACAAAACCAACATAGGGTTGATTAAATACATTAGGGTTAAGTGTATAGGAAGAAACATTGAATTGCATTGCCTTCGTTTATTACCGGAAGCAGGTTGGTTAGACAATTGTAGCAAAGGGTTGACAGGCCAGGCATCTTCTACTTGTTACTTGTTGACTTCGCTTGTGGACAAAAAGAACTCCATACGTTATTGCCATGCAAATAAGGCTATTAGTGGGTTGTTCAAATCATCAACTACTGCTTAAAGTGTGGTAAAATATGGCATTGCAGTGTGGGGATTTTTACTTTTTTGTGTACGTGTCACACTGTAGACAATGCGACACTTTAAGCTGCAATAGATGATTTGGACTCTAGGCCATGCTAGCCCAATGGACCATACGCCTGGGCTTATATATGCTTCTTGGTCGAACAGGTTGAGCCTGTCATACCCGTTAACTAAATGGTGGCCCGACTCTGGCTTCAATCTACAAAAATAAGTTAAACCTGGTACGTGTAATAGTTCTTAGAGCTATACTTGGGCTTGGGCTGCTTAGGTTTTGCAAGGGTCTCAATATATATAGCTAGATTGAGCCAAAGCCTAGGCCATTAAAAGCCTCTTTGACAAATTTTACCTCAATAATAACCTCCGGCCAATTGCTATTTTCCGGGTTTTTTTTTTTCTAAATTAAAAATCTGAAACAATAAAGGGGACCTATATTAGGTCAAGTGTATAATACGTAGTGGGATATTCAGTTTATGGTTTGGATTAGTCATGCATCCCTCATGTAATTGGAAAGGAAGGAGTGTTTGTAGTGAAAGTGTTGAGTATGGCTCGAATTCTACCTTGTGTTCTAGTTACTGATGTCTCAGAGAAGTACTGGTGATCAAGCCACGCG
>JAOXJP010064225.1:0-15542 GCA_025762735.1 Platanus orientalis | reverse complement strand
CACCTAGCCTATTAATAGGCTATGACCCAACCTCTAGAAATGATGTCTCAATTTCTAGAAAACCTCCAATCATGTGTCATTATTGTGGATTGGGTGGTCATATAAAATTTGGGTGCATCAAGAGGCAAAGGGACTTGCATACCCAAAGTCCTCAAGAATATAAGAGAATAAACCAAGCATATCCTCAAAAGACTTAAAATGAAAGAAATCTAAAAAAGAAATTTTCATTTTTAGAACCCAAAAATCATTTTCAAAATGAAAAAAAATGATCCACCCAAGACAAATCAAGAACCAAGAAATATGGGTCAAGAAGATTTTGGTGAAGAAAATGAACTCATGTCCTAATTTGGAGTGAGAGCATGTCAAGATGATATCTTGACAATGGAAATGATCCAATAGAGGTCATAGAAAAAGGGCTCTAGATGATCTAAATTGGATCTAAGACCTACAAGTAGGATTGAAAGATTTCTAAAGGAGTGATCCTCAAAAGATTATTAAAAGGTTAATTAGATAATCTTGGCTAAAAAAAAAAACCAAATTAGAAGTGAAGAAATATGTCCAAGTGAGTGAAATCAACCTTGATTGAACATCTTGATAGAAAATCACAAAAAGTGTTGATCGTCTATAAGGATCAATTGACCAAAGGAAATAAAATTTCCAATTGTCCCAAGCGTATGTGGAACCATACTAGGTAAAATTTAGTTCACATATGTGGAATCCATTGATTGAGCCAGTGCAACTCTAGATCTTAAAAACAAATGGGTCAAGCACCCAATAAAAAACCAATGACTTGAACAATAAGCAAAACAATTCATATAAAGGGAAGATCATAGACTCATCTCAAGCTTCAACTTCCAAATCTAAGATGGACTATGGTAAAAAGCTTTATTTTTCTTTCAAGGATAATACTCCCATGAACAATGAAAGAAGAAAGAATTCTTGAAAAATCAACCTTCTTGCCTTTACATCTAAAAATCCACCAATCACATGTTATTATTGTGGATTAGTGGGTCATGTGAAACTAGATTGTAGAAAAATGATGAATGATCTTAAAGCTCAATCATACCAAGAAAATAGAAGAAAGTTGAACAAGAAAAATCCAAGAAAGAAAGCTTTCTTTTGAAAGATTGAAAATAAAAATCTTGATAAGAAGAAGAAATTGACTCAAACAAATAATGTAAAAAACAAAACAAATTTTGGCTAAGAAATGAGAGCTCAAATGTCTTGTAGTCTACGCTGCTCTTAAGGGAAAAAAAATACCTCACAATGTTATCTTGATAATGGGTTTTCAAAATATATGACGGGAGATAGGTCCCAATTCTCACATTATGTTCCCAGAAGGGAAGGAAAATAGCTTTTGGTGATGGAAACACCACCAAGATAAAAAGGTAGAGGTGTAATTGAAATACTCAGAGTTCCAACACTAAAATATGTACTCCTTGTAGATGCATAAAACATAACCTATTAAGTATAAGTCAAATATGTGACTTGAGTTATGATGTTGGCCTCTTAAAAGATGGTTGCCACATAAAATATAATGATGGAATTATTGCCAAGGATATTCATACCAGCAACAATTATTACCTTCGTGGGGATGATAAACTAAACACCTGCCTCATCACACAAAAAGATGTGACAAGCCTATAACATCAAAGGCTTGGTCTTGTGAACTTTAGGAACTTGTCTAAACTAAGTAGGAAATGCTTAGTTCTTGGTGTACCCAAGCTTAGTAGATAAGAAAACCTAATTTTGGGTGACTGTTAACTTAGAAAAAAGCTAGAGCATCACATAAAAAGTTGACCAAAATAGGTACGATAAGACCATTTGAGCTAATCCATATGGATTTAGTTAGACCAACAAGAACCAAAAGCCTTGGTGCCAAACAGTACTTTATGGTCATGGTAGATGATTTCTCTAGATACACATGGGTGTCATTATTGAAAGAGAAATCTAAAGCATTTGATGAGTTCAAGAATCTTTGCATAGATTCCAAACCAAAAAGGAACTCATCATTAAGAGAATTCATAGTGATCATGGAGGAGAGTTTGAAGATAGAAAATTTTTAAACATTTGCAATGATTATGGGATCGAACAAGAATTCTCCACACCCAAAACTCCCCAACAAAATGGAGTAGCTGAAAGGAATAATAGGAATTTACAAGACATGGCCACAGTCATGCTCTCAAGTAAAGACCTAGCCAAGAGGTTTTGGGCTGAAGCCGTAAACACCGTTTGTTATATAAGCAATAGGGTGTATTTAAGGCTAGATACTTCAAAAACATCATATGAAATGTGGAATGACAAAAATCCAAACTTTAAGTACTTTAAAATGTTTGGAAGCACTTGTTATATCTTGAGAGATAAAGAAAATTTAGGTAAGTTTGATTCCAAAAGTGATGAAGGGATCTTCCTTGGGTATTCTACTAGAAGCAAAGCCTATAGTGTTTTTTAACAAAAGAACTTCTAGCATGGAAGAGTTTAAAAAATGTCATCATAGATGACCAACCTAAGATTCAATCAAATAAGGAAGAAAAATAAATAGAAAATTTTCAAGATCTTAAGATCTTAGAAAATGTTACCTCACATGACTCTGGGAGTGAGTTCGAGGAAACAAATGATAAGGAAGAGAGTCGTCCCAAGGAAAAAAGACTAACCAAGGGACACTCATCTAAAGATATTATTAGAGATCCGGACAAGGGTGTCAAAACAAGAAGAAAACTAGAAAATATCATTAGCCACATTTGTTGTACATCCAAGATTAAGCCTAGAAATGTAAAAGAAGCTCTCAATGACCTAGATTGGATCATGGATATGCAAGAAGAGCTTAATCAATTTAAAAGGAATGATGTATGGTACCTTGTTGAAAAACCCAAAGACAAAAATGTGATTAGTACCAAATGGATCTTCAAGAACAAGATGGATGAGCATGAAACTATCATAAGAAACAAAACACATCTAGTTGCTAAAGGTTATGCTCAAATTGAAGGTATTGACTTTGATGAGACATTTACTTCCGTAGACAAACTTCAGTCAATCCGAATCTTGTTGTCCATTACTTCTCATTTAAAATTCAAATTATACTAAATGGACGTAAAAAGTGTTTTTCCAAATGGAGTACTTCAACAAGAAGTTTATGTTGACCAACCTGAGGGATTTGAAGATCCCCACATCCCAAATTATGTATACATGTAGAAGAATGCATTATATGGGCTAAAACAAGGCCCAAGAGCTTGGTATGACAAATTAACTAGGTTTTTTATGGATCATGACTTTGTTAGGGGGAGTATTGACAAAACACTCTTCATCAAGCAAAATGATAATCACATACTCATTGCACAAATTTATGTGGATGACATCATCTTTGGATCTACATGTGAGGAGTTGTCCCACAGGTTTACCCATATGATGAAATTTGAATTTGAAATGAGTATGAAGGAAGAACTACAATTCTTCCTTGGATTATAGATTAGGCAAACATCAAATGAAATATTTTTGAATCAATCCAAGTTTGCCAGGGATCTGATATCAAGGTTTGGTCTTTCGGATTCCAAATCTACTAATACTCCAATTAGTACAAGTGATAAAATCACTAAGGATCCTGACAGGGTTAACGTTGATCCTACCTACTATAGGAGTATCATAGGGAGTATGCTATATTTAACTGCAAGTAGATCGGACAGTGCTTTTAGTGTAGGTGTCTATGTGAGGTATCAAGCAACACCAAAGGAACTGCATCTAAAAGCGCCAAGAGAGTCATTTGATATGTCCATAGGATAATCAACTTCGGCCTTTGGTACCCATTTGATACCACTCTAATACTAGCTAACTTTTTAGACATTGATTGGACAGGCTTGATGATCGTAAAAGCTCAAGTGGCGGATGCTTTTATGTAAGAAATTGTCTTGTCTCATGGCATAGTCGTAAACAAAATGTCATATCATTGTCAACTACCAAGGAGGAATATATTGCCACGAGAAGTGGATGCACACAACTGCTATAGATGAAGCATATGCTCATAGATTATGAGTTGTCTCAAAACACAATGAATCTTTTCATTGACAACTCAAGTGCGATGCAAATCTCCAAAAATCCTATACAACACTCTAAGACCAAACATATAAATATCCGTCCTCATTTCATTCGAGAATTGATGGAAGAAAAAACAATATCTCTAAAGTATGTTTCAGCTGAGAATCAACTAACAAATATTCTCATAAAAGCACTGGACTCGAAAAGATTTGAATATCATCGAGTGTCAATTAGGATGTGTTCAATGTAATGACACATTCATAAATCACCAGGTGGTTAAGGTCAGACCAGCCAAAAATTTGGAATTCTGCAATTTTTCCTAAAAAGATTCTAGTTTGAAAAATCCCTCGATGTATTGTTCATTATGTGCTATGTCATAATGTAATCCACAACTGATGGTACCACCAATAGGTGCTTGCCATATGGGGTGATGATCACTTAATTGCCGAAGCAATACAGAGTTACCTTCCCCAGGGATGCTGTAGTTCTTCCTCAGGGATTGGATATTGACGATAGCACAGTCCATCGAATGTTGAAGGAAGGAGGAGCAAAAAAGAAGGTCGAGCTACAGCCAGCACAACCTATGGTTGGCACGTCTTCTAAGGCAACCCAAGCTACTAGAGAGGCAACTCAGACTGTCTTGGTACCTGGCTCCACTAAGGTGCCTTCAGCCACAGAGGCTCCCCTAATAGCTCCATCTACCTCTGTGCCTCTAGCTCCAGCTCTGAACATTCCACCAACACTTTCAACATTGATCCAAGACATTCATGATGACCTTAGGTGCATGTTTTGGTCTTTTGAACACCTTGGTCAAAAGAAGGAAAGTATGGACCAATGACTCGTCCATATTGAGGGCATGGTTGATCCCTTGCGAGCACTTGCACCCCATGTCATCCTTGATATCCTTGCCAATGACATGGAGGATAAAGATGAGTTAAGTGATGAGGATGCCTAAGGCTCCTCTAGATTTATGTTTTGCTAAATTTTGATGTATTTCCTTGTTAATTTTGGGACTATACTTGTACATCTTGTTGATCATAATGGAAATACTGCTTTTGATTATCCTTCACTATTTGACTTCTCGTATGCAATTTTCTTTTCCTTTGGTTTCCATGACGAAAAGGGAGAGAAGTTTAAAAAAAAAAAAAATTGGTAAAAAATTGGAGAAGTAATGTGGAGAAGTTTGAAAATGAAATAGGATACTTAACTTAGGGGGAGTTAAGAAGGATTGTTGGATTTAGGGGGAGCAATTCAACAAAGATTAATGGAACTTTCAATTTTAAAAATTATTTAACTTCATTAATCTAAAATGTGTAAAAGTGAACTATCTAATAAGTTAAAGATGCACAACTCATATCATTTACTCTCATGTTTACTTATTGTAGATCACTCTTCATTCCATTGGCATATTCATTTTATCTACATCATATGCCTGCTTGTGTGCACATTATATTTTATCATTGACTGAACTAATCTTGGTTTGAAAAAGGTATATTCTTGTCAAATGAATTTGAAGAACTTCAAGCTAAAGCACATTGTAAATGGAGAACAACTCAATGCAAAATCCAAGCATATATCAATAGGGAAAGCCAAAGAACTTCACTGAAGATATATGGCTATAGCCAACACATTTATGGCCTTGTTCTCTTATCCTACTTAGTAAGTGCCCTAGTAAACTAAGCCTTAAGTCTCATAGGAAGTGGCCTCACTTCCCCACTTACATAAGTTAGTCCATCTTAAGTGTATCTATATGACTTACACTTTTATATACAGATATAGACTCAATAAGAGTACTTATACTCACCTTACATTATCCATGCATACATGCACTAACTGTGGATGAATTAGAAATATTATCTCTTTGTTTTAATACATATCATTGACTTTATAGCTTGTTTTCCCCATTGAACCTGAATATAGGTTGGGCTCCCACCATAGTCAACTTAATTTATGGGCTTTAATCATATCCCCTTGGATGATTGCCAAATCATATTCCCTGCAAGAAAATGTATTTTCAAAGAATATTGTATCCCTTAATTCTATGATTAAATATTTATCAATTTTGTCTCGATTTTCTATTGATAAGAAACGATATGCTTTATTGTTTTTTGCATATCCTATAAATACACTCTTAATGGTTTTGTCTCCTAATTTTTGAATTTTAGGATTTGGTAATCTTATTAATGCTCTACACCCACACACTTTAAGATAATCTAAACTTGGTTTATGTTTCTTCCAAAGTTCATAGGGTATAACTTTTAAATTTTATGTGAAATTCTATTCAAAATATAACAAGATGTTAATAACATTTCTCCTCAATAGCTATTAGGTAATCCCAAATTTATTAATATTGTATTTACCATTTCTACTAATGCTTGGTTTTTTCTTTTCGTTATTCCATTTTATTAAGGTGTATGTGGAGCTATAATTTGATGAATTATATTTTATTTTTTACAATAATTTGTAAACTCATTTTATGTATATTCACCTCATTTATCTGATCTTAGTATTTTAATTCTTATTTCCAGTTAGTTTTCAACTTCAGTTTTATAAATTTCAAACTTACTTAATGCCTCATCTTTTATTTTAATTAAATAAACATAAGCATATCTAGTGATTAAACCATTTAACTCACATATGTCAAAATGTACTAATCCTAACAATTCTATATTTCTTTCTACTTTATGAAATGGTTTTCTATTAATCTTTGATTTTATACATATATCACATATTTTTTATTTCTCATTTTGACATATTAGAAGTAAACATACTTTTATCATGCCTTCTATAGACTTAAAATTAATATATCATAATCTAGCATGTCACAAATTAATAGAATCAATAATATAAACTGGAGAATCACTTTCATTAATAATATTAAATTTGAACATTTCACCTAAAACATATCACATGTCTATATACATCCTATTTTTCAGCAAAGTAAACTTATTTGATTCGAAGATTATCTTAAAACCGTGTTTGACAAGAAAACTAGCTGAAAGTAAATTTCTTTGAATCCCAAGTGTATACAAGACATTGTTTAAGCTAAAGTTCTTTCCTAATGTTATACTAAGATCTACCTTTCCTTGTCCTAACACCTAAGTGGTTAATGAATTTCTCATATAGAGAATGTTTTTATCATCAACACCTTGAAATGATTTAGCATGTTCTTGTCAAATGTAACATGTCTTGTTGCACCAGAATTAAGCCACCGTTCACCACCATGTCCAACCATATTTACTTCCAAGATGACTGTGGATAGGACTTCTATAGTGATATGTACTTGAGACATACCTTTCTTATTATTGTTTTCCTTTTTCTTTCAAGTAAAATCTACAATTCCTTTTGAAGTAACCAACCTTATTGCAATAGAAGCAAGCCATCCTGTTCTTCTTGAATTCTCATTTGTTGTAAACTCTATTCTTAACGCAAGTTGATGTGACATTTTTTCTATCATATTTGCCTTTGCCATAAACTTTGGTTGATCTTCCTTCTTTTCAAGTTACTGCAGTTGTTCTTCTAGGGACATTTCATTCTTTTTATGTTTGAGATTCTTCTTGTGATCCCACCATGATTGAGGAAGTTTATCAATGATTAAACTAACTAAAATCGATTCATCCATTTTGCTTCATTCTTTTTCAAGTTTCCCTGCAATGTGTTCTACCTCATGAAATTGATTTAAAACAGATTTATTGTCAATCATAGTGAATCCAAAAATTGACTTACTAGGAATTTCTTTCTTCTGGCATCTTGAAACTTGTATTTGACTTGCAGTACCTCCCATATGTATTTAACATATTCCACTACTTCATAAACATTGAACAAAACATCTGAAAACGTATCAAGAATATGTCATTTGCAGAGATAGTTGTCTAATTCTCACTTTCTTCTTTGTCTGGTTTGTGCAAGTGTCTCTTCATTTTGTTTTAGTGGCTTTAGTGTTTTCAGCACATATGCAATACCTAAAGAAGTAAGTAAAAGATAATTGGGCTATTGAAGATTGGGTCATTGTTACTGGTCTTGTCAACCAATATTGTCTGAAGAATGTTAGATCCAAGTGTTGGTAAACGATGTAAAAGATGTGTTGCAGGGATTTGACAAAACAATGAAATAACAATGCCTGAGTCACGGATCACGCTTTCCATAAGACAATGTTTTCCCTTTATTCTATTCTTAAAAGAAACAGAGACTACAATGAGTCAACAAATTTGTCTCTAAGATAAAACGGGTTCAACCGAAGTAGTGTTGCTGATTGGCGGTTTCCAACACTGTAAGATCAACCCTTGAACACTTAACAAATAATCTTCCAAAACTGTATACAAGAGAAATCAATGGTTTTCACAAAGACAGAGAGGTTTGAGAAAGAAATGAAAAAGATTGAGAAATTTGAAGTTAAATGTTACGTATGAGATTGTCTGTCTTTTATAGAATTTGTAGAGATACCTTAAGATGTGTCGATAAACATTTTAGACACTCTTTCATGTTGAACAATCGTATATGAATGTCTATAAACACCTTGAACGCCTTTGCACATTTCCCCATGAACAAAATTTCGAAAAGACCCAATGTTTACATTGTTGTTTTTTGCCTGAAGCCCGCCTTTATCGACTGAGCATATGCTCGATCGATCAAGCCTGGCCCTCTTGAAGCCCAATTGACTGGGGCTCAACTTTTAAAATGTCCAATAGTTTTAACCCTATGCACCCAGCCTTTTGTGTGTAGGACACTGTAGGACATATAAAATCAAGGATAGAACATTTGTTCCTTTTATTTATTATTGACTTTTACTTCTCTCTATAGTAGAGCTCTTAAAATCATATTTCATGTTCATGGTGGAAGTTACTAAGGAAGAATTTCTATTGCCCATAAAAGCCTGCAAGATCCCATTAGACCCCCCCCCCCCCCATCACAAGTGTGCTCTGATCCTCCCTTGAGAAACAATGTCCAAGTTCGAAGATGGCAACTTGCTAAGCTGGTAAAGTCCTAGAGTGTCGTATCACAGGCCTAGGTTCAAAACCTGTCTTCACCTACTAATAAATTCACCACTAACGTTTACCTATTGGAGAAAAAGAAAAAAAAAATGTCCGAGTTCTATTAAGTGTACTTGAAAGATCAATTGATTTTTCGATGTAGTTAATCTCCTTGGTGGGGCTTAGCCAACTGCAAGTCTTGATTTTCATTCATCATAGAGGAACAATAAACAATTAAATACAAACAAGAAAAAGACAGTCATCATAGAGGATTTGTTTGATTTCTTAGAAGAGGGGGGAAAATACACTTGATTATGGTGAGAATATATGATGTTTTACTAGCTAGACTTACCCGTTTTGGTTTCCTTTAATTTAATGAGAGAGTGATATTTTGATTACTAATCTTTTTAAATAAAAAATACTTTTTATATAAACCTCAATAAACAATATTATACAACCACCATTTTCATACGTAATCATGGTAAATAAGATCTCCTTAAGTGCCAAATTGGAATTGGTTACCTAGATTAGTGTATCCTACTCTATTGGACTACTACTTCAGCTATGAATCTCATCGGTGAACCTAGTCCCCTAACAAAGACAAACTTGCCAATTCCTTTTGAAAACCTATCTTTGACCGATTCAGCTGTCAAGGTCAAAAATTCGTCCGATTTAAGCATGATTCCCTCTTACCCTAATTTTCCACCGTAATATTTATTATATAAAAGTAAGAAAAGAAAAGAAAAAAGGGGAAAAAAAAAGAAAAAAAAAAAGAAGCAGTGGAATTCAAACGTTACTTTGTTAGTAAAAAAGAAAATATTTTAAAGGCAACAGCCAACAGGTCGACCCTTTTCCCAACCCAAATAGCCATTTTAGTTCTCACATACGAATTTTGAAACAAAATCTGAGTGAATTATTAATGAGGAAGCCGCTCTCCTGTTTTTTTTGGCTCTGTTCATCACCATTTAATTTTTTTGCAAAAAAAGGACACAAACCCATCTCTTCATATCTGAATTTTTACTACGAGCTTCAAGTAAGAAGAAAGAGTAAGAGGAGACAACTTATTAAGTGAGGTTTTTGTGCACCAGATTATGTTCTAGCTCAACAATATAATGAAATCTGAGATGGGTTCTGCTTTGATCAGTATAAAATCATTAAAAAAAATAAAAAATCCAAGATTGTGCTTTCTGGTTTGAGGTTTTACATTTTTATGTACATATGCACTAGAGCCTGATCAATGTCATAGAAGCAGCAGCAAATAAGCCTTCTCTACCTGGACTGTAAGAAACTACTTGATGAGATTGAGAGATCGGGAGGGAGAAGGAGCTGAGAAAATGGCTGGTTCTCTTGTACCTCGTGGCCTAAACAGGGTCAATCGGGGGACCTAATTAGGTCACCAGTGGGTGATCCAATCAGTACCTTAAGATGGTATGCTCTATAGGCACCAGAATTCGGTTCTTCTGAAACAGCTATGGCAGATATCTCTGTTTGCAGTTCTAGGCAGGCGAGGACACTACCACGTATCTGTGTAAGGGATATTTGGGTCATAATAATAGAAATTAGGATTAATAATTACTAGAATTACCCTCCATGCCAATTGTTTAGCAATAATATTAATACCCTTTGCACAACATTAAAAAAAAAAAAACCCACAAATTACAGCAATAATAACAATATTTTCCAGTTTTATTACATTTTAGGCGTTAGCAACCTTGGAGGAAATCCAAAAGAGAAGAAAAAAAAGCATTTCAAAACAATCAATTGAGAGGAAATGCAAGAGAATAGACAAAGGGGAAAGACAAGTAATAAGCTTCAATCAACCTCCCATTTGAAACCATCTCTAGCAGTAGCTTCTTCAACCTCCGAAAGGGCCCCACGACGAGTCGCCACCGGACAACTGGACGAGATCCGAGAGCCAGCCCACGACGCTTATTCCCCAATCTTATGGTGCCACATTTTCGCCTTCTCGTACGTCGAGGAGTCCAACACCATCCAATCAACATGGCCGGACCCGAATAGGTAGACCTTCTCTTGAGCATTGGAGGTATTAGGCTCTGTCAGGGTTTGCAATTAGCTTCATAGTTCTTAAATAGGCAAAGTAAAAGTTGTTAATGATGATGATGATAATAATAATTACAATCATGGTGTTGATGGTGATTAATAATAAATTACAGTTCTTTGGATGGAATATTTCACCTATTCTTCTTCCATACTTGTGGTGGTAATGATGAAATTCCAATGTGGGCCAGACCCTGTGACTAAATCAAAGCTTAAAGGCTTGCGTTATGGATGGGATTAGCATGAATAGAACCAGTGTAGGGCACCAATAATTTTCGTTGGATTTGAATAATCTCCAGTCTAAATGGAGAGATATCACACTAACACCTATCCAACTTCCAACACACAACATGATGCATGACAAAGGATGCCTCGATAAATAAACAAGGGTGTATCTGAAGATAAAAATGGATCAAAGAGGGTATTATCATAAAAACACATTAACTAAGTATCTCTCCATTCAGACCGAAGATGGATTTATGTTTCTCGGTTCGAGACCCCCCATTTGAATAGATTCCACCTCAAAGATTGCCCCAATTGAATTTAGCATGATCAAACAATTCTTTAACCGAAAAAGATATTATCCAAGATTTGCCGTCTAGGATGGTGTCCAGGACACCATGAGGCTTCAAATGGAATAAAATGGACAGGACTTTGATAAAATTTCAAAATCCCGCCCATTTTATTCCATGTGAAACCTCATGATGTCCTGCACACCATCCTGGATGGAAAATCCTAGGCAGAACATCAGCCCTCTTTCTTAACCTTCTGATTTATAGTTTATATTTGAAATTTACAGAAATTATTTTTATCTTATAAAAACAAGAATAAATACTCAACTGTGATCACACAATCAAAATAATTTACGGCTTAAAGAACTTTTGGGACCCTGTAATAAATAAAGTGTTCCTAGAGGAGGGAGGGAAAGACCGAATCTGCTTTAATGTGGATTAGAAAGTATAAAACGTCTAATAACAATGGGCCCATAACACGTCAAAAGATATAAAACTTTGGTAAAAATATATGAAAAGGAGGGTGGTTCACGGGATCTGCACTAGTACTACTAGGAAAAGTGAAAAAGGTCCCAATAACGATTAGAAGGAGTTTTAGTAAATATATATTATATTATTATTTACCAAATCACCTTTGTGATGTCACTTTACCTCAAGCTTTTTTTATTAGGTGTCACATGCCAATTGATACCCTTCACATTGGAATGATCTGATGCGCATTCCGGCTTCTGTGCACTCAAAATCCATGTACAAGGATTTGGGTGTGCCTGTATCAGTACCAAAAAGTGATAAGCACGTCCCCCAAAAATGTAAATCACTTTTTAGTGTTGATGTAAGTACTCCCAAGTCGTTACTCACACATAAGGCAAAGAAGCCACCCCACCTCCAGTATAAAGAGCGAAACAAATGTTATGTGACAAAAAAAAAAAAAAAAACAAACGTTTGAGACCCTTTGTGACCGTACCATAGGTTAAAGAAGATGTGTATTTTTTTTTTTAATTTTAGTGCTTCTATTTGAGCACCTACTTTTGATTTGAACACTTTTTTATCACAGAAAATTTGCTCTCAATTCAGGTAGGCATGCCCTAAAATGTGTCGGTGCCATATGCGTCCCTTGACAGAAAACATTGAATTTTGGCCTCGTAAATATGGATTGGGTCAAGAATCTTTGCTGGGAGATTCTTTCCTAACCGGCTGATCTATGAGTCTTATAGACTGTTGGCAGAAGAAATATAGAAAATGTCAATAGATTGGATGGATATGAACATCCAATCTGTTTGATCCATCCAATCTTGGCATGAGATATTTCCTAATTACAGTTGAAAGATCTTTCTGCGTCTCCATTGGATACCACGACAGGTGAACCGGAAGTGAACCTAATCAATTTTTCAAATATTGTTAATATTTTTCTGATGTCATTGGTTCAGGTTGATTCACAGTACGGGCTAGGTAATCAGAACCTGTCTCCTATCCCCCTATCCGGGTTAGTTTTGAAACTATGTTGAGAACTGGTCTCAACAAGAGGTGTCAAAGAGCTGAGCTGAGCCAAGCTTTACCCATCTCAACTTAAGTTTGGCTCGGGCTCTTCCTGAGCTTGAGATGCTATGCCAGCTAGGCCTACCAAACTCATGGTAAAGCCCAAATTTCAAAGCCCACTACCCCATGAATCAATCCTTGCTCCAAAAGGATAAAGGTACAGTTGGTTGAAACAAGCCCAACAGCCTATCTATGTTAGATAATTTTGTAGTAAATTCACTGTTACTCATTTGCAAAAATATATGGGTTACAAACAATTATATACCATTTGTCTAATTCTCAGGTAGTTCAACATAATTATAATAATAATAAATAAAACATCTCTTGATATTTTAAGCACGGTATTAGACAGAAATACAAAAATGAAAATAAACCAAATAAACAATAAACATATCCGGCCGATGTTGTCGCAAGCCACGATGGAAATATGCATGCATGCGAATCTGATAAAAAACTAGAACCTGAAATTATAAGGTTTGTTGGTGTCACTCATGTTACTCTGTTACCCTTAAAGTGGATTCACCAAGCTTTCATGCAATGGCCTGATGCGACATCCACTTCTAGGGGATACACCAATGATTTACCTTGCTCTACACAGCAAATGAGTCTCCATTTGAACAACTCCAATGATTCCGGTGTGTGTAAAACAACTCTCAAAAACCCAAATCCAAAGAAAAAAAACGAAGCAATAACAAGTTGTGTTTTTGTGTGTGAATCATCTAGACTAAACATATCAATATGTGCAACAATGAGTTGTATGCATCTACCGTATGCACAAATCCCCTCTTCTCTGCTATCTTTTTTTTTCCTAATCAGGAGAAAAACCAAAATATGATCAACTATTTTTTTTTTATCATGCGTGTAGGTTTTCCTCTTATAGCGAAAATCCTTCCAACTACCATAATGTTGGGCTTCCTTATTGGTTGCTCCAACGTATGGCAGTTTCAAAAGTTCCATTAAAGTCCTTTAATATATGGCAACTCATGCACACTTCAATATAATAATCAATTTAAATCTTTATTATAATATTTCAAATATAATAATCTCCCACAAGATTTAAATTTGAATCAAACAAAGATCAAGTGTGAAACTTATTTAAAACACATAAAATCATGCAAAACTTTTCAAAGCATATAAATTACATGAAATATATAAGACACATAAAACTATCAAAAGTCATATGTGCACCATGGATCCGGAATAAGAGATGCATAAGCATTGATGTTCGAAGATTCTGAATCAACCCTTGAAAAAACACCCCACGACCCACAGAAGCCTGATAGACATCGAGTCTATAAACCAGACTCCATTATTGTGAATCAATTGAGAATATCATCCACACCCCTTATGTATAATCTTCATCGTTTTATCGGGTTGGTACTATTTTGGCCATATGTTATACTTAGATGCTCATGATTGCTCTAAAGAACTAGCCCAAGTTCTCATAGAAGGTGACTACATACCCACACTCAAGTAGATAGATCCATCAAGTGTATACTAAAACTAAACACACCACTCATATAGGATTATAGATCCATTAAGAGTACAAAATACTCATCATTATACGTTATAGTAAGCACTGTTTACATCATAAGGAAGGATACAATGATAGTGTCAAGCGAGTTTTCTAATGACTTGTTTTTACTTATATGAACCTACTTCATGGGATTGTCAATTACATAGATTAGGTTACCATCACCATCGACTCATGATTTAAGCTTTAGTCCATCGCCCTCGATATCCATCCACTAACCCTTTAATTAGTGGTATAGTTAGAAGATTTGTCGTACATCTCTCTGACTATGTAGGATATAATTCTATCTAACACAAGTTTCCCCACATTGCTAGAGCAACTTAGTCCTTATGGTGTACTAACACTATTACTATACAGATTGTCCACAGCGGTACAACTCCTAGTAGATTTTTAAGCAATTTTGTTTCCATCAAGCCATTTGGCTTCACAACTTGCTTTCTTAGAGACAATAAATATGCGTCTATGATTGACATATGTTGCTTTCCACATTTTCTTTGTTGATTTCTGAAAATCTCTTCCCCTGTTAGAGTGATACACAAGTACTCATGGAACTCATCAATAGTACAATACTCTTTAGTACTATTGGTATACCAATATAATAATTATGTTAAGTACTTCAAGACTTACATTATTGTAGTTCAATATATATATATATATATATATATATATATATAATTTAGTCAAAACCTTATAAGAGTTATTACTCTTGTACATATTAACTATCTCGTTACATTTTATTTTTCAGACCATCATGTTTGAACATATTTTTGTTATAGTATTAAAAGATAACAATTTTATTTATTACTTAATAATTTCTAAATTGTGTTCCACTATCTTTGCTAAATAACTTAGAGGCCCCATGCTACTTTAAAGCTTTTTCTAAAACATTGATCCACAGTTCAC
>JAOXJP010064214.1:0-15542 GCA_025762735.1 Platanus orientalis | reverse complement strand
CAGCAACAACAGTCCGCTACACCCACTTCATCAACTGCTCCAACCACAGCACCTCAGAAGAAGAAGAGGAATCTTCCGGGAACACCAAGCAAGTAGCTATTATCTGCATATATAAATAATTTAAACTAATATATATATATATATTTTGGGTTCTTATTTCCTTTCTTTCCCATCCGGAATTCTTCTCATGAAACCCTAATTCTGAAACATCTTCAATGGAAATGAAATGGGTATTTCTATTTTCCTGTCCTTTTGTTCTTAATCCTTTTATTTATTTATTTTATTTTTGGCTTTTTTCGTATTCAACAGATCCAGATGCAGAGGTGATTGCACTATCTCCCAAGACTCTAATGGCCACAAACAGGTTCATTTGTGAGGTATGCAACAAAGGGTTCCAAAGGGAGCAAAACTTACAGCTCCACAGAAGAGGACACAACCTCCCTTGGAAGCTAAGGCAGAAGACAACTAAAGAGGTGAAGAGGAGAGTGTATTTGTGTCCTGAGCCCACATGCGTCCACCACGACCCTTCGAGGGCTCTCGGCGATCTCACTGGCATTAAGAAGCACTTCTGTAGAAAGCATGGAGAGAAGAAGTGGAAGTGTGATAAGTGCTCAAAGAGATACGCGGTGCAATCTGACTGGAAAGCCCATTCCAAGACCTGTGGCACTAGAGAATACAGATGCGACTGTGGAACTCTTTTCTCAAGGTAACCCTATTATCCAACTAACCCAATAACCAATCATTCACTCATAACAAATGGATCTCCTGCTAAAGTGGGCTTTGTGGAGAAATTGAGATATAGATGCAATGAAGGTTTAGTAGTTTATAGATGGATAGATAGAGAGAATAGAGAGCCGTGGAGAGTGAGTTAAGCAAGAGAAGAATTTTGTAGCTTTTCTTAGGTTTTTATTAGGATTAGCTCTTAGATACATAGTGACTGCTAGAGGAAAGATCTGAGGAGATATGAAAATTTGAATTATTATTATTTTTTTACTAGGACGTGTAGAGGGACTGCTCCCACGTGAACAATCTCTGAAACTGCCGTGATCATAGAGGTTTCAAAAACCAAAAAACAACAGTTCATCTTTTCTTTCTCGGAATCACCGCCCTTTTTGCCCTTCTCCTCTCTTTCCAATTCACGTGTTGCCATGCCATGTAACGAAGGGTGGTGTCGTTAGCAGGTTTGTTGTCTTGTGGGTTGGCTAGATGTGATCAGAGTTGGGCACTTGCAGGTTCCCTTTTTTATGAGGGTTGAGAGGACAAGAGACCAGGAAGCTGAAGATGCTTTCTCATGATGGATTTGGCATTCATTGAAGAGAAAGTGCCACTTACGGGTTTCTCTATTCCAGGACCTCCAATTTTGAAACTTGTTCCTGTATTAGAAGGAAACAGTCCCAAAGGATGTGCATTATTTGGATAAGTGGTTCTAAAATTGGTTTATTGATTGTTCATGATTTTAGCAAAATTCTAGCATTGCAAAAGAGAGAGTTCATGGATTTTGCATTAATTGAATAATTTGGAGAAGTAGGCTTCTTAATTGATGGATTTTCATCAATCTTGAAAAAATTCTCTCGTTACATTTATTGAAGAATCAGTCCTGAAAATGGGAGTAGTTCTTCATTGATTGATTTATCATTTTCAAATTTTAGTAATATTCTTCTCTCTCCTCTTTAATACCCTTCTTTCTTCGTAGGACATGAAGCAATTTCCTGGAATTTTCGTTGTTTCCGTTTTTGTACCTTTGAATTAAAGCTTTTGTTTTACTTTATTGCATTTCAATTGCCTTTTCTTCTTCAATTATTAAAGATTTCAAGAGTACTGATCTAACACCCCCCCCCCCCTTTTATTTTTTATTTTTTTATTTTTTTTTGGGGGGGGGGGTTTGTGGAGGATTTCGCTTTCTTTGGTTGAATAAACAAATTCTAAAATAGATTTTTTTGGTGAAGATTTTTATGTTTCAATCGAAAATTGATCATCCCCCTTCTTTATGATGAACTGTTCCTCTAATTTTAGTCTTGGAGTAATGTAACAAACTTGTTTCATTTGAACACAAGAAATAAACTAATCACTGAACAAGAATTTTGGTTCTCGATTTGTTTTTACCTTTCTTCTTCCTGTACTTTCCTTGTTACTGAAGGAATGCCCCATTATGCTTTGCTTCTATTTTACTTTATACACGTACGAAGTGATTTCATGCATATCCTTTTCAATTCTTGCAGGCGTGATAGTTTTATCACCCACAGGGCCTTCTGTGATGCACTGGCTCAAGAGAGTGCAAGGCTTCCCACCGCCTTAAATACCATGGGAAGCCATTTGTATGGAAATAGCAACATGGGCTTAGGTCTATCTCAAGTTGGTTCACAAGTTTCCTCATTACATGACCAAAACCACCCATCCAGTGATTTACTACGCCTCGGCGGGGCTGGGGGAGCACAATTTGATCATCTTATCCCACCTTCCAATCCTTCCTCATTCCATCCTCCACAACAGACACCTTCATCTGCCTTCTTCCTCCCGGGCTCGAACCAAGACTTCCACGAAGAACCCCAATCCCACCATGGGTTGTTGCAAAGCAAGCCCTTCCATGGATTGATGCAACTTCCTAATCTTCAAAGCAGCACCAACAACTCCTCTTCTGCTGCAGCTGCCAATCTCTTCAACCTCAATTTCTTCTCCAATAGCAACAGCAGTAGCAGCATAAACAATAACAACAACAACAACCATCTATCTTCTTCGGGGTTGCTAATTCCTGAGCAGTTTAACAATGGGGATGCTGGTGGGGAAGGGACAACCCTCTTTTCAGGTAGTATTATGGGCAATCACATGGGTTCAAGTATTCCTTCTCTCTACAACACGTCGATGCAAAATGACACTGTCGTTCCTCAAATGTCTGCAACTGCATTACTTCAAAAAGCTGCTCAAATGGGTTCAACTACCAGCGGCAACAGCGGTGGGTCTTTGCTAAGAGGCTTCGGTAGCGCTTCATCAAATGTCGCTAAATCGGATAGGCCTCACTTGCCTACTAGTGATTTTAGAGGTAGTTTTGGAGGTGGAGGAGGAGAGAGCCTAAGGTCACAGCTGGAAAATGAAAAACATCTCCAAGACTTAATGAATTCTCTTGCAAATGGAGGTTCCTCTATTTTTGGAGGTGGTTCTGGAGGAGTCCCTACATTTGGAGGTGGACATGAACAACAGACCAGCTTTGGTGGATTTAATGTGAACAGAATGACGCTGGAACAACATCAACATAACACGAATTTATGCAACGTGGACGAAACTAAGTTGCATCAAAATCTCACGGTGAGTATGGGAGGATCTGATAGACTAACCAGGGACTTTCTAGGTGTTGGAGGAATGGTGAGAAGCATGAGCGGTGGGATGTCACGCAAAGAACAGCATCATGGCATTGATATTGGCTCCATGGACTCGGAAATTAAGTCCGGGATGGCGAGTCGGTCTTTCGGAGCAGGGAATTTACAGTAAGGATGAATTGATGAGAAAAGAGAAAGAAGCTAGTTAAGGTATGTAATTCAACTTGGTGATTTTGCTGGAGAAATTGTGATGTTGTTCTTAATAACAGTAGGATTGGATACTTACATGTCCTTCGAGGCTTTATCACTCTTTCAATTTCTTTTATGATAGAGCAGTTGTTTTGCTTATAGATAGTCATGAACTGAAAATACCTAGGATTTTCTTCATTTTTATCCTTTACCCATTTTCTTCTCTTGTGCTGGCTGCTGCAAGAAGGAAGAATGCTGAAATAAAAAGAATCTCACTTTCTTCTCAAGTATAATGCAGTTGCAGATAGTCTGTCAAGGAACACAACCTTTCATTGGAGGTCAAACACGTGTTGTGTGTGCCATCCATGGAGGTATATATTACAATATTTTCTTGTAAGACAACTACGTACTCTGGAATCTATCAAAAGTTATTATTATGTCAATATCTTTGATATACTCTACAGACTCTATACACAATTCATGTCAATATCGCAATTCATGAACCATTAGAATGGGGGGAGGTGAGGTTGTAAAAGCTTGTATGACTTTGTACGTGGAGGTGGCAATTAGTGGGGTCAGATCAAATCCAGGTTGGTTCTGATAAGCCCAAACTAAATTTAAATGGGTTGAAGTAAGCCGGCACTAATTCGGTCAGTCATGAATAGTAACTGCTTAAGAGAGTGGGAAGTCGTAAAAGCTAGTGGTGTTTTTACGTGTTTTTATGAGTAGAGAAATGCTAACGGGACAGGGCATTGACCTGCTTGTATATTCAGTCACTATGGTCAAGAAGCAGTCTAGTCCCTGAGGATGGTCTTTGTCGCATTGGTCTCTTGCGCTCGTGAGAGAGAGAGAGAGAGAGAGAGAGAGAGAGAAAGAAAGAGTGGTGATTGGTACACGATTGTGTACGTATGCTTTTTGTATATAAGAGTGTGATTGTGTGTGAGTGTGTGGGTGGGTGAGCGTGAAAGTGAGAAGTAAAGGATTGCGTATGTGTTTGTGTATACGTAGGGGCGTACTTGCAAATGTCTTTACATGAGTGTTTGTGCATGTGTAAGAGAGAGAGAGAGAGATAGAGAGAGAGAGAGAGCATAGTGTAGAATAATTTAGATTCGATCGAGCCTTTTTGTCTCCCTTGGCGTTTTTATTGTTTGTCGTAAGCCATCGTTAAACACAAGGGACTCCATTATATGTTTTCTATATCCATGTTGATATAATTATATCTCTACTTAACAATGTAATATATAGAGAGAGAAATAAAATAAAATAAAATCATTGGATGGTTTGTTTAGTTTTCTACTACAAACAAGTCTACCCACTTGTTACCTACTACTAATATAGAAATACTGAATTCAATTCCATGGTCTAGTTGACATTCTATTAAGACATTTTACGCGCTTCACTACCTTTTGAGCCCTCATCACGTAAAATCCCATAATTTTTCCTCTAATTATCCTTTTATCCAACCATCTTTATATTATCTCCCCTTGTTTTGTTTGAGCTTTCCATCAACTTTTCCTCTTCCTGCTAACAAGTCAAACTCCTATGTGCTTTTCCCTGGCCTTTTCCTTTCTCCCACTCGTAGAAGCATAGATAGATTGATAGTATGTGTTACTGGAGCTGGATCTTAGTAGAACCGACAGAATAGACATCCTGCAAGGTTGTTATCGTAATTGTTATGAAATTCAGTTGGCACTTCTGTCGTTTTTGATTTCTTGGGTATAATCATCCTACTTTTCAATAATTTGCCTTCATTTTTTCTCTCCTACAATCATTACTATATTGAATAAACTATTTAACCATATTCGATTAGTCCTAACTGGGTTCTCTTATTTTATTCTCTTTCATGATAACTTAAGTAGGTATTACCAGGCATGCATATGTGCACGATGAAATACATACCCGCATATGTATATATATCGCAACTGCAACCCACTAACCCCCACGAGTTTTAGATCGTCATATGTTGATAACATTTATCAAAAGGATTATCTCTCACCTCCATTTATAGGTCATGTAGGCAATTGATTGGGTCAAACCAGTTTGGGTTGGCAAATGAGCTGTTGAACCCGACCCATTTGAATATATTTTGAGAAATGCAACCCTAATCCTGGTTATTAAATATTTAATCGGATTTAGTCATGCCTAGTTGGGAGCGATTTGATAGATGTAGTGAAGGATTTTAAATTAGACTTACATAGTCACATGCAATTTTTATTTAAAAGTTTGGAATCTCATAGTCCTAAATGAAGACAGACATAACTATAATCCACCATTCGATTTACATTAATTTAATGCAAGGAATGAAGAATTAGAAAAGTGTAAATTCAAAGAGACCGGCGTGATGTGAGATCTCTTTGGACAACCATAGGATTTGAATGAGGGTGGTCTCATGGATATACTTATTCTAATCTGACAATTATAAGCGGCAGTCTGACATATTACGGTTCTGTGGAATCATCTTCTGGAGGAATAAATGTAAACCGTGTATGACAAAGTTATACTGTACTGATGGGGACTATAAATGTAAAGACAGCGAAAACTTTGTTTTTAGTGTTGTCCTGATGGATTTGGCTTATTTGGTGGAAGCATTCACGTCAGGTGGAGCTTCAAGATGCTGGTTCAATGCCCTTTTTTTTTTTTTTTTTTTTGTGGGGGGGGGGGGGGGTTAAACCCCCCCCCCCCCCAAAAACCTGGTTCAATGGTGTGTTTAGGTTGCTTGGTTTATGGACCATGTTCATGATATATATAGAATAATATGGATATATAGTAGATAAGCTTAGCGGCAGATACGAGAGAAATATCCAAATATAAGGAGGATTCTATCCACTTGGTCCTCAGTTACGAAAAATCTTAAAACCAGCTACTCATGTCAAGTGAAGAAATGTGACGATGAGCTTGTCTTGAAGAAATGTAAACTATGGCCCTTTGTGAAAAGGTTGGCCACTTTATCACATGTATAAATTGGCCGTTTATATTATGCTTGACAGCTTTATCAAGAGCAAAGTCAATTTCACGTGCATGGTACCCATTCTATGATCGTTTTTCCAATTTCAGGCCATTATTTGGATGCATTAGACTTCAAGCCTCACATACATGCGTTTGCACTGTCTTGCAAATTTTTTTATCTTAAAAAGCATTAAACATGTTCAATGAATCTCTGAGTAACTTACTAGTCGGCGTTTGGAAACCTTCTAAAAATGCATTCTCCTCTTTCTCTCATTTTCCAAAGAATGAGAGAAAGAGGAGAATGCATTCCTTAGGAGGTTACCAAACGCACACTTAGCGGCTGAATGACTATCAATGTGATTTTGTGTTTCTTGAAGCACATCAATGGGCACAATCTCAAAATTCAGCATCTAAAAGGGTCAAATGGGTAGTTTCATTTTTTCTTTAATATAGGGATTTTGTCAAGCTAAACCACCCACCCTGTTTATAGAAAAAAGCATGCATCTTTATATATATAAAAAATGTGGTCAATCAGATTCTAAACTGGTTAGTGACTACTGTCTTATCTTCTATGTGATGCTTCTTAGTTCTTGAAACGTCTCTACTAAGCTTTAGCTGCAAGAGATCCCCATGACCCTTAGTAGGAAAGAAGTTAATTATTGTTTTAGTAGCGATTTTATGCAGCCCAAGTGACACATGCAATTTTTATTGCCACCTAGATTCCTATTTTTGTGAAAACACTATATGCCACCTATTTACAACTTCTAAAGTTCACCTAATCCATTAAATTCTTGGATCCTTCCAAATCTATGGTACGTAATACTAAAAATTGAAGTATGTCAGTAGTTGCATATCGCTTTTAAGGACTGGTTTTCCCTCATTTATATTTATTATTCACACATTACTTTATTACATGTTGGGAAAGCGTCTTCATTCAAGCTAAATTCAGCCTGTTTGTGCGACTCAGTATGACTCATATTTTTACCTGATATAGTCTGACAACCTGAACCGGTTTTGAGGGGATATTTTGGGAGTTTAACCCACTTTAGGTTGTAGGTTTTCTTGGGATGCAGGCTGCTATAACAGGACTGTTTCGTGGGTTTTGTAGGTATGAAAGACTTTGGGAGTGAGAGGAAGATGATTTTGTGTGGAGTTCCTTGGGGTTTTTCTTTAGGGTTTCACCTTTGGATTTGGGAACTTGACTTCGTGCATTTTGTAATTTGCTTCCTTGTTTTAGTGAAAGTTCTTGATCTTCTTTGCCCATGAATGTAGACAATCTTGCCGAACCACATTAAACTTTGTGTTGTGTAATTGTTCTTTGTCGGTTTTTGTTTTCACGCTGCTACATACTTGAATCTGATCCATTTTTTTTCCACCATGTCACAACATTATATTTAACAACTATTTCTATTATTTGAGTTCTATGCTTCCCAATTTTGTTTCTAATACTAGAATCATATGTCCTTTCTATATGTTCACCAAATTCTTTAATCCAATCTTTCCAACTTCTTAATGATGTATGTTCAAATATTATTTCAACTATCTATCTTTATTTATTGTGTTCCTAAGCTATTAGATATGTTGTGACAAAACCATGTAACGGACCAAACAATAATGACAAGAAACAAAATGATAAAATAGTAAACAACAAAGAACAAATACACAACATAAAATTTAACATGGTAATTTCCCACATTTATGGGCAAAGACGATCAAGAACTTTCACTAGAACAGAGAACAAATAGAGTACAAAATGCATAAAAGGGAGTTACCAAAACCCAAAGGCAAAACCCAAAGGCAAAACCTAAAAGAATTCTTCACAGAACATTCTTGCCTTCTACAACCAAAGTCTCTCACTTTTTTGCACTCCCAAAACCCTCATATATCCCTTTTATATAACAACATGCATCCCAAGAAACCTTACAACTAAACATGGATCAAACCCCAAAATCTCCTCCAACAAAAAAAGGGTTCAAGTCGTCATAGAAGAATCAAGTCATAGAAATAGGTCAAAAAATGGCAAAGCATTCGCATTTCTCACCTTCGCCAAAAAATGGGTCATACCAGGTTGCTCTTTAGATCACACAAATGGGCTGTTGGGTTGAATTCAAGACACTTTCTCAATAAGATATTCAATCTCCTTATTTTGATTTAATTTCAAGCATAAAAAAGTATATAGATTTTGTCCTCACTAGTAAAACTTTCAAATCCAGTTTGAGCTTAATCATTTATTCATTGTTTTCTTATAGTATCAAAAGTACATAGGTCTTTTTAGTTGACCAACCACCTAAACATTCTAGGCCATTTATTTGTTTATTCATTTAAAACCCTCTTAAGTGAAGTGGTCGGGCTTCAAATGCTTTAAATCTAGTATCACAAGCCTAAATTTCTCGGCATGTTGGGGATTATGCCAAAAACCATATCAATCAAACCATACAAGATGAAAGCAATAACAAGAAAAGAACAAAACAAATCAAACCACAAGCACACTACAAAACACATAATTTATATGAAAAACCCCAAATTGAAGAAAAACTACAAAGTTGTAGAGAAAGTTTTACTATCTTTGGAAGAATACAGGAGTTCTCTTTCAATCTCTCACAAACCAAAAATTTCTCATTCTCTGTTCTATCATACAAACCCTAGACAATAATAGATTCTTAAATACATCATGAAGATTGAGTTGGGGAAGAGTCCCACGAACCTTCTAAAAAATTCATACAAAAAATTTACTGTCGGACCGATCCACCAAAATGTGAAGATTGGTCCACTTCACTTCAAATGGTTCTCTTGCACAACACCCAAACTCCCCTGGACCGATCCACCCTTTTGGGAAATTGGTTAGTTGGACCGGTCCAGGGCCTTTTAGACTAGTTCAAACTATAATGTATAGTTCTCCTTAGTGCGTTTTCCTTAACATTAGGCTTCATAACAACAATCTCTAACTTGGAGACTAATGTTCTTCCTATTGTCTAGATCTTGCACCTATGATTATACTTCTTATTTTCTTATGAATCTCTTGTGGTTCTTTTTCTTCATCTTTATTCATGAAGATCAACTAAAGCTTTGTAAAGCTTTTATTTTTGAACTGTTACCACCTTGGTAAGCATGTATGCTCTATTTTTATTTGTATAAATATTTTCCAACTTTAACATTTGTTCTTTCAGGAGAGACCTTATGAAGTGGTACCTCCTATCAATGTGCTTTATCCTTGCATGAAATGCTGAATTATTTGTAAGATGAATAACACTCTAGCTGTCACTAAATAACTTGTTATTCTCTTGCTTCTTTTCTAAACCTTCCATCAGTTTTTTTCAACCAAATCAGTTCCTTACTAGCCCCCATTACTATAATGTATTCCGCTTCTGTTGATAAAAGCGTAACCATTTTCTATAGTTGAGACACCTAAATGATTGTTGTGTCCCCCAAGGTAAACACATACCCTATTGTGCTTCTCTTCTTGTCTTTATCTTCTAACAAATCTGAATCTACATATCTTTATAGCTATACGTCCTTCCCTAAAAGATTTAAAGTTGTGTTAGTGGTGCCTCTCAAGTATCTTAAAATCCACTTAACCGCTTCCTAATGCATCATTCTGGGTTTATCTATGAATCTACTCACAACTCCCACTACTTAAACTATATTTGATCTCGTACTAATCACTACATACATCAAGAGGATAGGATTAACAAGGCTTTAACTTTATCATTGAAGTTGATGTCTGCTAAAGTCAACTGATTTGTAATTGTGTTAAACTCGTTTAGATGTTTAGCAGTAGTTCCTCAATCATTCATCTTCATATGAAACAATTTCTTCATAAAAAATACTTTATTTGATGTGGATGGCTTTTCATTCATCCATGCAAGGGCTTCTATGAGATTTTTAGTGGTTTTCTCCTTAGAAATATTAAAAGAAACCGATGAAAATAAAAAGAGTCTGATCCTACCTAGAGCTTTCTTGGTGAGAACCTCCCAATCCTTGTCTATCATCTTATTGGGTTTCTTTGATTTACCTCCAAGAGGTTGATAGAAATTTCTCTAGTACAAGAAATATTTTATCTACATCTTCCATAGTGTAGATTTCTTAGTGTTGTACTTTTCAACTCCAAGCTTTATGGATTCATCCGCTTATGCCGCCATTCTTCCCACTCAAAATGAAGTTTCTAACTTCCTTGGCTTGTTGAAGCCGACTTTCTAAATCTTAGCTCTGATACCAGTTGTTAGGGATTATGCCAAAAATTCTACCAATCAAACTAGACAAGATGAAATCAATAACAATCAAAGAATGAAACAAATTAAACCACAAAACACAAGATTTACATAGAAAATCCAAGTTGGGGAAAAACCATGGAACTGTAGAGAAAACTTTACTATCTTTAGAATAATACAAGAGTTCTTTCTCAATCTCTTACGAACCACAAGTTTCCCACTCTCTGTTCTATCATACAAATTTTATACAATAATAGATTGCTTAAATACATCATAGAAATTGAGCTAGGGAAGAGTTCCACTCTTCCATGGAACTTTTAAAAATTTTGCACAAAAATTTTCCTGTTAGACTGATCCGCCAAAACATGCAGATCGGTTCACCTTGCTTCTAGTGGTTATCTTTCACAGCACCAGAACTCCCTTGGACCTATCCATCCTTTTTGGGGGATCGGTTTGGGCCCAGTTGGACTGGTCCAAGGTCCTTTGGACTGGTCCAAATTGTCATGTACAGTCCTTCATGCATCTTCTCACACATTAGGCTCCATAACAACAACATTTTTTTTAATTTTCTAAATTGAAAGTTCTCTAAGTGCTTTACTATTAAGTTCCATTTTAGAGCTAATGTCTCTGAAATCAACAAGTTTTCAATCATTATTATTTTGAACTTCCACGTTTCCTTCTTTAGATTTCATGTATCTAAAATCTTGCCTCTTCTCCTCCATCAATATCTTCAAACTCTTTTTCTCTTGTCTTGGGCATCTCGAATTTTACTTTTCTGATCTAATTTTTCAAACTTTAATTATAAATTTCTTTAACTTCTAATTTCTGAAAGTTTAGTTTACAAAAAGAAGAATGTTTTCTGCAAGAATTTTTCATCTATCAAGCATTTTGAATTGCATCTAGTTTCTTTTTAGTAATTATGCATTTCCTCTCCTAGTATTTAATTGGAAAATAATTAATTATGTCCCTAAAATTTAACATTACATGGGGTAAATTCCCAAGTGAAGGGTAGATCTGAGTGCTTAGCACCTTCCTAAGTCTGCAACTGAATCTCCATGTCATTCTTTGGTGAATTTTTTTATTTTTTTTGGATGAATATTCTTTGGTAAAAATAAAGCTATGGAGTCTTCAAAATCAACATTTATTTTTGAAATCAAATTCTGGCAGCCCATCTTGCTCAATCCAAGTAAAATCGTATGCTGATTTTAATTCAAATTGAGGACGTCCTTAAGTCATGCTTCACTGTGTGGCATTTTTCTTTTTCTTGTAATTGATTCTTAACAAGTCTTAGTGATGAGATGTTTTCTTTTTTCTTGGTTTTCAACATTTTGATCCACTATATATGAAATATTGTCTTTTCTGCTCTAAGGCCTGGATGTGTGGTGTGTTCTTGAGCCTTACAGAAGATTATCTTCATTTTACAAACAAACTATAGCTGATGAAAAGAAAGTGTGCTTGAATCCTCAAACATGTGGAAGGCCTCCCGTATACTCCAGATATATTGGAGCTTTCTCTTTGTCTTCACGGGTCCTCTTTTCCAAAGTCTTTAGAAAGTCCCTTCACACCAGTGAGAAAGGTTATTTATTGGTGGCATGATACTTTCATTCCCTTGATTGGGTGTTGAAATTTTTTTTATTACCTATCTTAACTCATTGATTCGGTGCCCTTGGTTTCTATGGAAATACCAAAACATATGTTTCATCTCTTGGTTAATATATGGTTCCCATTTGTGGAAGAAAGTGTGATAAATTTCCTTACACGGAAACAGATCGATGTTTGAAGATTTCACATTTGTTGATTGTTTTGCATTTATACAAAAGAATCCAATTTGAATTTACTTGAATTTGAATTTCGTGTTCGCGGGACCCTTGTGGACCTCTTTCGACTAATGGCTTTTGATTGGCTACGAGCTTTGTCTTGCAAGTTCACTATTAACTAAGGCACGTGATCCTCGGCCCAGTCTCTTTTTGATTTTGTCCTTCACCCATGTATTCTAGACCATGGCCCAGTTGCTGAATCGATGTAGTTGAGGCCCATATATGGCATTGGAATTGTTATGCCTACACAAAATAATAAATAAATAAGGCTGCCTTTGTAATGTAATCATTTCATTTGAGTTTTCCAAGGCTTTTGTAGTCACAATGGAATGGTTTGTAAAGAATTCATACAAATTTGTAGCGATTTTTGCTTGATAACATAAGTTATTCCATTTATAGAAAAACCTAAGATGACTTCATTTCTAATTGTAGTTAACAAATCAATATAAATTTGAACGAGCTCATTTCAAACCATCACCTCATGGTTGCAAATGCCTTGAGAAACTCAAATGAAATGATTACTTTACCGGTGGCTGCCAAACAGGCTATAAATAAATAAACCAGAAACCACTCGACTGGTCTTACCAAAGGTGAAAAAACTAAACCGGTTAGTTAAAACAATCTCATGCAGTTGTATATATAACATGTACCGGATCTTTAACTTCATTAATTCCATACCTAAATCTCTCTCCTTTTCTTTTTTGTTGGGGAATGATTTGGTAAGTTAAGACTTGTAACAAATATCGTAGATTTGGCAAACTCTAGTGCACCATTTAAGTTGTTTATAACACTCGTCGTGATCCTTGTAGACCTTAACAATGATGATCTTTAATCGATAACGTGCTAGACTGAACACAAGTACAACTATGGACCCATGGTACTTAACTAATTACTAGACTCAGCCCGCTCATCCATTAGATTTTTTTCTTAACGACCTGCACAACATTGAAATGTCCCTTATATGTTATCCACATTTTATTTTGTTGTGTCATAATCATTAAGCCCAACAATCCAAGATATGTTGGGTATAATAACTAAATTATAGATTTTCGTTAACGTAAAAAATTTGATCATAATGATCCAACATACATCAAATAAACAACTTTCTTTTACGAATACAACCTGTACAATATGATATAGCACAATCCAAATCACCAATTTGCATCACCATCATCAACAAAGATATGGATTTCAATCAGGGATAAATAAACATACAATGACAAAAACGAAAATCTTATTTAAATTTCATTCAGAAAATTTTAACTTTAAACATGATTGACCAATACCATACACTTCATGAATCATAGAGTGAGAAGTCAGATTAGAGGACCAAAGAGAACAACTTATCAAGAACTAAAAAAATGATCTAGATCTAGTATGATCATTATTTCATAGAAATAAAAAAACCTAAGACCGTAGGTGCACTTAAACTTATAACAAGCATCACATGATCCATAAACTTGAAGCTTCCATATGACAGAATCAAAGAAAAACAGCTGGAAAAAAAATTAACTGTATCTAAAGTTTTTTTCTCCCAAAAAATGGGTGGCAATTCCCTTAGGTACCATGTGTGGGCAACAAGTGTAGATCTAAATGTCCATGACCCAAGTCGTTCACATTTATATATGAGAGAACAAACATAAAAGTCCAACACATACTTAGTTCCATGGTTAGTTGTTGATGCAGTTTATTCTCCACATGGTAAGCTTCTGCGATGCTGACACCTGAGTGTCTTATGACAGTTCTAATGACTCAGCATTAACAGAATATTGACTTGGTGAAGTTCTGATACAGTCTCAATTAGCAATTTTAGGGTAACCTCTGAAATAAATCTATATTGACTCCGTGCGACTTAGCCTATAAGCTGTATACTATTAGAAATATCTATGTGTTTAGTTTCCAATGCATTGAATGGTATGCAAATTTGGATTTCTCTAGAGGAAGTTATGGTCATTTTTCTATAAGCTGTTTGAGCTAACTTTGAGATACCCGAAGTTGGAAGTCTAATGTCTTTTGAGACTTTTCCAGTTTCTAAATTTTTCTTTATGAGTTTAGTTAGTTATATTTCGAATATTTGGTCAAGAGTCTTAGTTAATTGAGTTTTGAAACTCTAATTTGTTATTTTTTTAAATGTAAGAAGTTGTTAGGAGTGTTTACTTTACTTGGAGGGTCGTTCTAAGTCTAGTTCTATATAAAGTTCATGGTTGTGTATAGGTTATGTAGAGATATTTATATTTTGAATAGAATCAGCCTTTAGCTTATTGATAATTTTTTTTTCTATAACTCTTATCTTTTAGGTGGATTCTAATTGGTGGCATGCTTTTCTCTATATCTCTTTGGTGGATTCTATAGAGTGGTGAGCATTTCTATCTTTAGCTATGTATCCCTTGCGTTGATTCCTTTTGGTGGTGAGCTTTTCTATCAGTTATGAGTGTGTTCTTGTGTTATCTAGTATCAGAGAATTGGTGATCATGATTAGTCATCGTCATCATGGGCCTAATGTCGAACCACCTCCAGCTTACTAAAGAGACCTCTGTGATGTCGAAATAGATTAGTTAAGGAGACAAGTACAACAGCTCCAACAATGTCTTAAGCTCTACGAACCTTTTGAACATGATGTTTTCTATCATAATTCAGAGGGTGCACCTTCTGATGATGAGGGAGATGAGATTAACCCCATCCATAACGCTCGGAGTCAAGATTCGAGTGAAGAGGATTTTTCCCACCATCGGGCTTAGAGGGATTATGAGTTTTTTGATTGGCTACACTTTGTAGAGTAGGTTTTAGATTATAAGGATGTATTGGATCTATGCAAGGTAAAGTGATGTGAGAAATCGCAAGTATACGAATCGCTCAAGTAATAAGTGTAAGAGTTGAGTATCGAACCCATGAGGATTGTTTAATTTACTAACTACCGAAATTGTATTAATCTCAATTATATTTGATAAAGCCAAAATTTACAGAGTTGTTGAAAGTAAATTAAAATGAAACAAGCAAGAAGAAAGATGTAGGAGAAATGCAATTGATTAAGGTACTAGGGCATCCGATTTCACCGTAACTAATCCGAATTA
>JAOXJP010064203.1:0-15543 GCA_025762735.1 Platanus orientalis | reverse complement strand
ATTAGTTGTTAGTTATAAGCAATGCTTCCAAAAAATTTAGGAGGTAAGCTCCTCAATTTGTCTGTGAAGTACAGATTTCTTTTCTTGTATTCCTTTAAAAAAAAAAAAAAAAAATTTATCTGTACTATATGCAGGTGTCGATCTTTGTAATATGTATAATATTTGATAAACTTTGGGCCCTGTAATCTTCATGATCCTTTTGCAACTGAGTTTATTATTATCTCTACTAGAGTGGAATGGGGGAACATGATTCATGTAGCTGAGTTGGGATAAGGCTGTTGTTGTTGTTGTAGTTATATCTTGTGCAAAGATGTATATTGAGTGAGGAATGATCTTGTGTTCAATTGTTGGCCTGAACTCAAGTTGGGTCAAACGCTGCTGCCCAATTGGTGCAGATGCTGTTGACCACTTCCCTTCATGATGGTATGAAGATGTGAGAAAAATTCTTAGTTCTGGAGTTCCCTTGATGATGCAATTGAAGTTCGATGTTTGAGAAATCTGTGTTCTTGGGGTGCAGGATGTGTAGATCAGTCTTTGCCCATATCTCACCGTGCCGTGTCTCATTTGAGGGAACCCACCACTGAATGGTTGTCACCTAATAGGTCTGCTTACACGAAAAATTAGCATGATTAGATAGGTCTGCTTTGGAAAGAGAATTCCAATGAAGATGTGAACATATTCATCAAAAAAAAAGAAGCTATGAAACATGATCCAGAAATTAGATTGTTAGAAATCATTGTTTCATGTGGACTTTTGTAGTAGGCGATTTTAGGTGGGACTCAATGGATCGTTTTTCATTACACGAATCTTGCTCTTAAGAAGGCCACCAGTTGACCGAATCAGTGAGTAATGGCCACACTATCAGGAGTCTAATTTTTATTTCTTGCTTCATTTTCTTCTGTAAGAATCTACATTTCTTCTTTACTTGTAATGCTTTCACTCTAATCTAGCTCTACTTTGTTAATTTTGCCCTCTTCGTTTCGCCCGTGCTGGGGAGATGAAAGAGTTCATATAGTTTAAAGATTGAAATGCTTAGTTCCAAAATCCTTAGTACACTATAAGAGGAATGAGCCTCTCAATGGTTGAAGCCTTTGTGAGATAGCAAATGAGCTTTAATTTTATAAATGTTTTAAAACTTGGCTGGCACTGGGCTGATTGAATCTCCGGTCTTTTATTCCCTTATTTTGGAGGTTTCATTGACCCGTTGGTCCTACCACCTCGATCCCAAGGTTTGATAAATTTCATTTGGCTCAAATGATAACATGACTCAAAAATAGTTCCAATTCCCTACAAGTGTGATTATTAATTGCAGCATCTTGACATAAGATGGTTGCAATTATCTAATCAGTTGAGATTCTGACATTGAAGATCTCCAGGACGATGAGGAGCCGGGATCCTATACTGCTTAAGCAGTAGGAACATCCCTAGTGCTTGCTTTATTGCAAGTATAGCTTGTAAATATGCTTCACCTCATGATTGGAGTAGGGCTGTCAATGAGCCAAGCCAGAGCTTTCAATTGAGCTTGTTTAGCTAGGTGAACCTGAGCCGAGATGCACTTGGTTCAGCTTGTTAAGGGTTTTATGTATCTATATAATACATATAGATATAGCTTATTATATTATATATTTAAACATTGAATAATTTGTAAGTGAGTTATATAGATATAGCTTGTCATAATATGGGTTGTTGGGTCAATTTCAACTAGTTATCTCTTTTGCCTTTACGAGCAAGTTTGGCTCATGGGTTGTTGGGGTATAAGATCAAGGACTGAAGGAGTAACCTTGAGTTTGGTGAGCCAAGCCAAGATCAGCATCTTAGGTTCGTTGTGAGCTGCTTGAGCAAAGGGAACTTGTATTCGCACCTCACTTTTTTGTAAGCACATCTCACTTTACTCTATTTCAAAAATACCCTATCTTAAAATGACAGTTACAATCCTAATGACATTAAAAAAAATAAAAAAAAACTTAAAAACAAATTTTGTAAGCACACCTCTACACCTCCTCTTCTTCTTCCAAACCATCTCCTTCTCCCTCTCACCAAACCGTCTCCATTCTTCTCCCTTTAGGGGTCTCTAACACCCAAAAAAAGTCACACATTGAGATTCTCAAACAAGGGCTCAACCAACGGTATAGACCTTGAAAAGTGCTTTGCGATATCCTCTGAAACTCTCCATTGTGAGGAATAAAATTATACCCGAATAGGGTAACCTTCCAAATTGTAAAGGAGAATCTTTGTGCAATCTTTATAAAAATATCTCCATTTTGAAATCCAACAGAAGGTACTACAAGCCAAGCCAACTAAGAAAAGATCCCTGCAATATCCTCATCATAGTATGCTATAAAAGGTGAAAATAAAAAGTAACTACACATATGGGTCACCAATATCAACAGGGCTTCTAGGAATAGATGGATTGGTATACCTATGGAAGGAAAGGATGAGCGGCAACACAAAAAAACCTGCACAACAGAATGAGGAATAAGAAAATTTGGCAGAGGAGGAAGAATTGATGATCCAAGAAATGTGCAATTCATGGGTTGCAAATAACAGGGTGGAGATTGAAGAATGCAACACTGATGCAGACAATATCAAGTGGGAACTATGCCTTCTAGGGAAGATAATGACTGACAGGTACATTAACTATCAAGGCTTTTTGATTTACCTTAGGCAAAAATGGAGACCAAAGCATGGTCTTGAAATGAGAAAAACGGACCAAATGGACATTTAGAGGGTACTGGATGACACACCATGGTCTTTCAAAAACTTGCTACTCTTAACAAGATGGAGACTGGAAGTTAGTTTAAAATAAATTGAATTCACTGAAGTCGAAGTTTGGGTCTAAATATATGACCTTCCTCTGGAGTACTATACTGGAGAGGTAAGGAAGAAGCTAGCAAAAATTTTGGGCATATTCAAAGCATTTGACAACCTGGATTTTTCCAGCAAATATCTAAGAATCAAGGTGGCCAAAAATCAAGGAACCCCTAAGACCAAATATTCGACTTGGCCGAAAAAGCAAATCTGATATGGAATTACCAATAGCTTATGATAATGCCAATCTTTTGTTATTACTGTGGTCGGATGGGGCATGATACCAGCGAATGTGAGGATCTCTTCAATGATAAAAAAGAAAGATCTTAAGGTAGAGATCATCCAAAAAAGAAGAGGATTCGGCAAGCACATGCGAGCAGAGTACCTCAATCCCACGTGAAATACATATAAACAACAAAAGCAGTCTCGAAGGAACAAATCATGGTCATCCCAAGAGGAAACCTCACCACCAACCAAGCCATCGAAAAACAACGTTGGAGACGATAACGACAACAGAATTCGGCAAGCCAACTCAGCACCGATTCCCATAGAATCGAGCCAAAATTGAGAAGGTAGATGGAAACAAACAAGCTGGCACAGATGGGAGCAGAACATGAGAGGCGATGAAGTTGCCTAAAAGTTAGGGTTTTCAAAAAATTCCAAACTCTCTTTCCAAAAATTGATGGAAGAAGCATTCATGAAAAGTATTTAATTTAAAAATCAAAATCGGTACAGATATCTTACCATGAATGACAACCCAAATCAAGGCTGCGGCAAAGGCATAGCTGGAGATCCAAGGAATTACCTTTTGGAGGGAGCGATGAATGAAGACATACCTTACTGGAACCTAGATCAGCAACAACCTTGCACAATAAAGGAACCAATTGAGGGAAATAGTTCAAATGGAAGGAAGGCAAACCACCTTGTCGACATCAATGACCTAAAAGGAAATAAACCAATTTGCACCATAGAGAGCCTCTCAGATGATGAGAGCGATGAATCAAGTATGAAATCATATAATCCCCCTTTTAAAGCCTAAAATGAACCAAGTTAAGTCGGACAAGCAATGTGAACCCAAATAAAGAGCTCGAACCAAACACAAAAACACCAAATGTGATTCAAGTTGATAGCTTTAATTATGAGCTCACAAGCCGGGTTGAACCAAAGAGGTTAGTATCGAATGGAGAAGACACAATCTTTACTCTGTTCCAATTCAGGTTCATCCCCAAAAAATATCCTAAGTCCAATCAGAAGACTAAAAATGATCAAAATAAGGAACCAGAGGAAAACAAACAAAAAAAAAAAAAAGGAAAATGTCTAGAAATTCTGATAATGCAGCCAAGACAAAGAAAACAAGTAAGAAAGGTAGCAAAGAGGAGGGAGAATCTCAAAACAAGGAACCAGAGGATCAAGTCAATAGAATGTCCCATAATGTCTTGTATAATATAGCCAAGAAGGAGGTATGTCTCTTCTCAACCATACTCATTTTCCAAATTTATTTTAAGAAAATAAAATGAAAAAATAGGATCTTATAAAGAAAAAAATTAACACACGTACTAGAATTTTAATGGAAAACAGTATCGAACATTATAGGAAAACATACATAATTATATGCCCCAAATATTGGTCCAAAAATGTGCATATAAAACATTGGGTACTAACTTCAACCACACAGGTAAATGGCTCTTAAAATAAATGGGTTTAGGTGGTTGTCCCTCAATAGCCTTAAAGGGCTAGATGAAAATTATGGTCTAGAACTATCAAGGAATCGGGCAATCATTGACAGTTCAAGAACTAAAATTTCAAATAAAAAAAAGAAACCCCATAATTATTTTCTTATCAGAAATTAAATGTCAAAGTAAGGACTTTAGGAAAAAGGTGAAAATTCAACATGATTGGAATTCATATAGTCTAGGTGTAACAGGACTAGTAGGGGGACTAGCTTTATTATGGAGAAAGAACATAAGCTGTAATATCAAAGAAGCAAATAATATATATATATATATATATTATAGTAGAAGTAGATATATGA
The DNA here is from genome assembly GCA_025762735.1 of Platanus orientalis. Taxonomy (NCBI): domain Eukaryota; kingdom Viridiplantae; phylum Streptophyta; class Magnoliopsida; order Proteales; family Platanaceae; genus Platanus; species Platanus orientalis. The sequence goes on along the minus strand of JAOXJP010064203.1, from coordinate 10,703 downwards.
ATAAATACTAATAAATGGACATGTATATTTATATATTGTGAACCGGATAAAAGATATTGAAAAGATTTCTACAAAATTCTTATAGATAAAATAAAAAAATAAATGGACCATTGCTATGTATAGGAGATTGGAACTGTATCTAGAATAAGGAAGATAAATTAGGTGGTCAACGAATCCCGATGTGGGAGTTAAATGATGCTACAGGAATTTTGAATCAATGTGAACTAATATAACTACGATTTGTAAGGCCTCCTTATACCTGGTTCAAGAAATACCCATAAATAATAAAAGAGAGATTAGATAAAGGAATAACAAATATAGAATGGACATTAACATTTTTGGAAGCCATAATAGAAAACTTAATACCCATAAGACCAGACCATGCTCCAATAATATTAGATCTATACTCAGAAAAATAGTTTCTACCAAAACCTTTTAGGTTTGAATGGATCTGGACCCAAGACCAAAGATGCAAGACACATATAGAAAAATATTGGAACCGTAATCATCAAGGAACAAAATTAGAAAAAGTACAACAAGATTTAAGAAGACTACCATATACACTAAAAAGATGGAATAGAGAAGTGTTTGGAAACATACACAACCAAATAATACAAAATAAAGAGAAATTAAAAACCTTATATACCAAAAAAACAACTGCAGATCTAATGGAAATAAAAAAATATAGAAAAAGAAATAGTTGAACTAGGGAAAAATGATGAAATTTTTTGGGCACAAAAATCTAGAATTAATTGGCTTAGGTGGGGAGACAAAAATACAAGATTCTTTCACATGTCAACAATAGAGAGAAAGAAAATAAATAAAATCTCAGCCTTGCAAAGAATAAATGGATAATGGTATTAAGATTATAAAGATATAACAAATGAAATAAACACATACTATAAAAAATTGTTTACATCAAATAATCTAGATGAACATAAGACGGAAAAGATACTAGAACATAATAAAAAAAAATCTATCAGAAGATTAAAAAAACTACCTAAATAAATCCTTCACAAAAGAAGAAATAAAAACTACGATTTTTCAAATGGGAAAACTGAAGGCACCAAGACTTGATGGTTTCCAAGCTGGATTCTATTAAGAATATTGGGATATAGTGAATGAGGACGTAACAGAAGCAATACTAGAAATCTTAAGTAATAACAAACCAATGGACGAAATTAATAAAACATTTATTACCTTAATTCCAAAACTAAAAAATCCAAAAAATATAACTCAATATAGACCAATAAGCTTATGTAATGTCTTTTATAAAATATTATCAACAATACTAGCAAATAGGATAAAAATTATCATTAATGACTTTATCTCACCAAACCATTGTGCTTTCATTAAAGGAAGAAACATAACCGATAACATTATGATAGCACATTAAATTCTAAGATGTATGAAAACAAATAAAAACCATGAATACAATATGACACTCAAGTTAGATATAAGTGAAACATATGATCGAGTAGAGTGGAAATTCCTTTAAAAATTACTAGAAAAAATGGGTTTCAATCAAAATTGGGTAAAATGGATAATGGAGTGTGTGTCGTCAATAAACTATAAAATCTTAGTTAATGGATCACCTGGAAATTCAATTACACCTATTAGAGGGTTGAGACAAGGAGATCCAATATCCCCTTATTTATTTCTAATATGTATGGAAGGACTATCCTCTAGTCCTAGACAAATGAAATATGGTGGAAATATAGAAGGAATAAAGATTAGAAGAAATAGTCTAATAATAACACATTTATTATTCGCAAATGATCATTGCTATATATTTACAAAAACAAAAGTAAAATGTGCAAAACATATAAAGTTGTTTCTAGAAAATTTTAGTAAGGCATCAGGATAAACAATAAGCTACGAAAAATCAGTAATAATTATACTTCCATCATATGCAATGTCTTATTTTCTAATGCCTAAAAGTGTATGCAAAAATATAGATAAAAAACAAAGAAGTTTCTGGTGGGGCCAAAAAGATTTTAAAAAAAAATCAATTGGGTAAAGTGAAAAACCTTAAGGAAAAAACAAAACAGGTGGAAGATTAGGTTTAGTGACCTACATAACTATAATAAAGCTTTACTGGCCAAACATGCATGGAGAATCTTAAATAACCCAGAAAACTTATGGGTTAAATTTCTAAAAGAATTATATTACTCTAACAAAAGTTTCATGGAAGCAAAATGTAACAATAATCGCTCTTGGCTTTGGAAAAACATAATCAAAGGCAGAGACCTCTTAAAAAAAGGAATGAGATGGGAAATAGGGAATGAGACAAAAATAAATTTCTGTGAAGATAAATGGATACCAACAATAGAAGGAATGCAAATTAGGACTAATAAATCTATAAAAAGTCAAATTGTGAAAGTAAGTGATGTAATAATCCACCCTGAAAGACTATGGAATGAAGAAATACTAAAAAAAGAAATTACTGAAGAAAAGTTAAGAGAAATACAAAAAATATTCATAAGCCACAATAACTAGGAAGATAGACTTTTATGGAACTATGACAAAAATGGACAATATACTATTAAATCAGGATACTATGTTGAAGTTTCCCAGGTAGAAAATGTAGAACATGACACAAATGTAAATCAAAGGTCAAATAGAAATGGACAAAATATAGGTGAGGAAGGAATAAATAATAGTTCAAATAATAATCAAATTAACCAATTGAAAGCAAGAAGAAACAACATGATAAATGATAATATATTTCAAAATAGTAACCAAGTAACAAGCTTCAAATGGGGGAAATGTGGAAATTAAATATTTAAAAAAAAATCAAACATTTCATTTAGAAAGCATGTAACAATGAGCTCCCTACAAGAGATAACTTAATAAAGAGGAATATTAATGTAGATCCAATATGTCCAATGTGTAATGAACAAAATGAATCAATCTTACATTGTTTGGTAATATGCATAAGAACAAGACAAGTCTGGCATGCATCAACACTATCAATAAGAAGTACAACTTATACTGAAAATAATTTTAAAGAATGACTTAATAATTAGACTATGTAACAAACAATGAAAGAAAATGATTATGTGAATGTATATCCATTTATTGTTGGATTATTTGGAAACAGATAAATAATATGATTTTTAATGGAACAAATTGGAATATACACTCATCGCTTTTTCGTGCATGCAGACTGATAAGGGACCTGGAGGACCTGACAAGTTCCTAAGGTCAGGAGAAAAATGAGGAAGCAAAGTGGACACCTCCAAAGGAAAATTCCATAAAGGTGAATTTTGATGGTGCCTTGTCTACAATAAAGCATAAAGCAAGCATGTGAGTAATTCTACGTAATTCAAATGGAGAATGCCTCACAACAAGAAAAAAATAAAGGAGTATCTATTCACCACTATAAACGGAAAGTGAGAGAGCATTATTGGGAATACAAACAATTCTTTCCATGGGAGCAAAAAGTGTCATTGTGGAAAGAGATTCAAGAATCACCATAAAAGCCTTAAAGAATCCTCTAGAGGATTGCCTAACTAAAATAATGAATTGCATTAGCGAATGCTAAGATCTATCAAAGTACTTTGATTCTATCATTTTCCATGTAAGTAGGACTAGAAATAAGGTGGCACATCTTATTGCCAGTAGTAGTTTCGGGAATAACACTTGGTATCATTCCTCGCGAGATACAAAGTGCCATAGACATGGAAGTTCCACCATGTACGAACAATCCATTTTAATATATGAAGTTCTATTTAGCAAAAAAAAAAAAAAAAAGAGCTCAACCAATGGAGCATGAAGGAAGTGAAATGGATCGAAACGGAAGCCCCCAAGTAAAAAAAAATTCAAGTTGTACAACGTTTTTTTTTCCGTCATGTTCGGCATTACAGGGCTAAACAGGCTTAAGCCAGTTCGGATGCTAGGCAAAAACAAAATGTTGAATTTTTTTTTTTGGCAGCCCAATGTCTTGACCCGTTGCTGTCGGATTTGTGATGAAATGGTGATGGATTACAACAATGAATTCGTCACACACAAGGTAAAAAAGTGTATCTAACTAACAGTGTGACTAGTGTGTACAACAATTTAGAAGAAGTTGATGTTATTATTGTTCTCTTATGTGTAGATATTCAGTAGTTGGGCGGCATTGATTGGGTAGACGACAAATGTTAGAAAGAGGAATAGGTTTGTTGTAGTTATTAAGAAGTAAGATTTCGGTTCTGCCTCAAGAAAACTAAGGCTAACCCTTGCATGAGAGCGGAGTGGGCGGTATAGAGAAGATAAGAGGGAAAAAATGTTAGTGGGGTTGTAAGGATCTAGGGAACAGGCATCAAAAAGTGCGAATGTCAATTCCAATTAAAGGGAAAGAAGTTACCCACTGATGACGGTTGGTTATTGCTAGTTTTATGTGGGGTGCATAATCACCCTACTACAGATCATCTCGAATGTCACTCTTATGTGGGTAGATTTTTGAATGGAGAGTCATCACTTTTGAAAGATATGTCCAAGAGTAATGTTTGATCAAAGGACATATTGACTGCAATGAAACAAAGAGATGCCCTCAATACGACTACAATAACCGCAATATATAATGCACGATCTAAACAAAAGAGGGAAGAGAAGGTTGGTAGATCTTAGATGCAACACTTACTTTGACAGTTGGCTAAGCATAATTACATTAAGTGACATCGGTTGGTTGAAGACAACAAGATTGTCACTGATATTCTTTGGGCACACCTAGCTTGTATGGACCCGTTGCATGCATTCCCACGTGTGTTGATCATGGATTACACTTATAAGACAAACAAATATCACATGCCGCTTCTGGAGATTGTTGGCTTGACATGTACTGATCTGACATTTTTTGTGACATTTATGTATCTTCAGCATGAGAGGGAGGATAACTTTGTATGGGTACTAGATGTCCTACATGGTGTTATGGATGACAGTGTTCTCCCTAATGTCATTGTAACAGACAAAGAGTTGGCTTTGATGAATGTCATATCAAAGGTGTTTCTCAATGCTACACATCTATTGTGTAGGTGGCATATTAGCAAGAATGTGTTTGTAAATTGTGAGAAGATATTTATGATGAAGGAGACGTGGGAGAGGTTCATGATGATCTGAAACCTATTTGTGGTGTCACACGAAAGAATATTACTTTCAGCACTTGGCTTTATTAGAGAAGCAATTTAGCACGTATCAGGATGCACTCTATTACACGAGGAGGGATACAGGGACAAATATGTAGCAGCTTGGACGGGCAAGTGCATGCATTTGGGGGCCACCATGACGAGCAAATAACTTTTTTGTTTGGTAATCTCACTTAAATTTGAAACTCATTGGTTAGTATATAACTATTTGTGTACATGTCACCAGGGTTGAGAGTGCACATGCCAAGTTAAAGCGACAACTTTGATCCAGTCAAAGAAACTTTGAATCCTCATGGACAATCATCCATAATTTTCTTGAGCTACAACACACAACCATCAAGGCATCATTCGAGATATGTAAGACGGTTGTGCAACACAGCTTTAAACCTGCCAAGTTTAGAGAGCTCCGCAGCAACGTATCCATTACTGCATTGGAGATGATTTTGCCTGAGATGAAGTGTGTAGGTGTTGTTGGAGTTGATTCTACTACATGTTGATATGTTCTTATATGCACACACGGGTTACCTTGTGCACATGAGATAACAGAGTATATTAGGTAGGGGTGTCCCATTCCACTTGAGTTAGTACATGCGCATTGACGCAAGCCTGACATGCATCCTACCTCAAGTTCTGCAAGCCATAATTTGAATGCCATAACAGATATGAAATTGTTTCTATAGCAATTCAACCAATCCAATCAGTCCACTAAAATGCAAATGCTTAAGAAGTTGTGGAAGTTAGCAACACCGGATAACATGCATATCAAGGAACCTGATGTCAAAAAAAACCCTAGATCACCCACATATGAAGATAGACACATCCATGCAGCGTGATCCATTTGCATTTGAGAGGGTGTCATCGTTACAGGATAGCTACACTCCAGCAGCAACCACCACTATCAAAGTCACTAAAGTACAGTTAGTGAGACAAACACAACAGAGGAGAGTGAAGGAAAATGTAACTAATATACACATAATTGTTTAAGTGACGAAGTAATTCAACCGTTGTGTGGAATAACATGTTTCCTTCTTTTCTTGTAGGTTATTCAATCGAGTTCATCTAGACGGGCTTCCTCATTGTATTATATGCGCTCATTTCCAAAAGACATTTGGCCTTACATTAGGAATGTTATAGACGTGGTAGCAAACGAACATTGTGGCTTTAAGGCCATCGCTGGATTGATGGGATTTAGAGATGATAATTAGGCATATGTTAGGGAGAATCTGGTGTGCGATTTGGATAGCCATAGCCTTCTGTACGAGCAAGTATATGGGTCATCCATGAGAGTGCAGGAGATTAGATATATATTAGCTTATTTCAATGATCGTGCATTGTACGATCACTAGATGACCATGCCGGAGTGTGGACATCTGATTGCATTGCATTATGATATTATCCTATATTACCTGGGTGTGCATCAATGCCTCACTTTCCTATCACTCAGATAAAGATCCTATCCCTACTGTCGCTCGAAGGGAAATTGCCATTGGTTTCGTCAACAGAAACCACTTTGCCCAGGTTATCCTGATGTCAGGTCATCCAATCTCGCCTATAGCGACATTTTGGTATAGATATAGATATAACAACGCATCAGGTTAGGAGCTTCCATTATTTGAAGGAATGATCAAAGAGTTTAGACTTGTTATCCGCTCGAGTGTTGCTACACAGGAGGCTATAGATTTGAGCGACAATTGATGTAATTTTTTGTTTTATTGCATATCTGTTGTATCCTTCTAGTCTTATTTTGGGATCATGTATAGAACACTAACTGTGACTAATGTAATTTTTTAACATATTAATGAAATTGAAAGTTTTTTTATTATTTTGTACTCATTCTGTTTTTTGTTCTACAACTCAGGGCTGCCAAAAAAGACATTTTGTTTTTGTTCGGCATCTCAGGGCTTAACAGGCTTAAGCATGTTTGACACCACGATGCCGAGCATGCTTAAGCTTGTTCGGCATTATAGTGCCAAACAAAAAATAAAAACAACTTTTCAAAACTTGAATTTTTTTTTTACCTGAGGGCTTCCGTTTCGATCTGTTTCACTTCCTTGATACTCTATTGGTTAAGTAGTAATAAATTTGAAAGTTTTTATTATTATGTTATCATTTTTTACCTGTTTAAGGCCATTAATTGCAATTGAAATGGAATAAATACAAGATGTTTTATAGTAGAACTGAGATAAAGAAAATGACTATTCATTATATTAAAGGTGTTTCAGTACATGTGATCATATAATGAAGTACAAAATAGAATGGAGTACAAAGTATCTAGGAGTCATCCCTTATACAATACAAAAAAATAGTAAACATCTACAGATAAAATGGAGTACAAAGTATCTAGGGGCCTGTGGATCACTGAGAGGAGGTGGGGCTTGTGGAGCACTAAGAGGAGGTGGGGCCTGTGGAGCACTAGCCGGAGGTGAGACCTGTGAAGCATTGACAGAAGGTGGGGCCTATGGAGCACTATGAGGAGGAAGTGGGGTATGTGGAGCACTAGGAGAAGGAGGTGGGGCCTGTGAAACACAGGGAGTCAATGGACATTGTGCAATCGATGAAGATGGGGCATGGGGATCTAGGGACGCGGTGTCAATGCCACATCATAAAACCTGCCATACACGATGTAACGTACTAACCAATTGAACCCTCAACGTCTCCTCGATACCGCCATCCATAAGAGACTGAATAATCTGCAACAAACGTTCATTGTACTAAAATAAAACATACTGAAAAGTTTAAGATGAATACATTTTCAACAAACAAAAAAGTAATTAACATAAACATGCAAACATTAAACGATATACTTGGATGACAGTATCAACGTGTACGGTACCCTACGTCGGTAGCCACGGTGTACTGCTAGATCGATAGAGTAGGTTTTGCACGTGTATATGGGACACATGCTGATACTACTCTATATAATTAGTGGCACACTTAGAGGGGTATGCGGTTGGCACATATCTATGCACATCAGATAACACGTGGCTTTCCCACACCTCTCAGCAAATATGCGTATACAAACTGATACGTGGCAGCGGACACACCTCAAATACCTTAAATAGGGGCTATGGAAGTGGGGGGATGACTTAGCGCCATCCAAACTACCGTAGGACACACATGGGATGATAAGGCTTCACGATCACCAAACACCTCAGTAACCCATGAAAGTATACAATGTCTTAGAATGCATGGTGTTCCCTGTAATCGGTGTGATGTTTATCTCACCTATACAAACCAGATAAAATGTACGTTGAAATAGTAAAAATTGTCAGATACTATCAACATGGACCAAGATATACATCAATAACATATTAAAAATATTTAAAAAATAAGTAACAATACCTTATGGATCACGCATGCATCAATAGTCTCTCATAACGCCCTCAAATTATTTCCAAAGGACCCCATTTCTTTACGTGGCCTTCAACGCTGCATGCATGGCTGGTCATTAAGGTAGTCCATGTTATGATGTGGCTCTAAGGGACGAAAGTGCTCGTAAATCCATCCCTCAAGCACCGTAACATAACCTGCCATCTACTTGACCTGAATCTAGCTGGTAATCTTGAGTTGACGATAAATATAAGCTAATGCTCCAGCACCCCATGCATATGTATGGACCTTATCCAGGTCCCGTAGCAACTTAAGAAAACAAATGGGTACCCGTATACACGTCTTGTTTGTAAACAACGTACACCCCAAAATATACAACAAATAACCCCTAACAGCATATGCAATCTCATCCTCACTACAGCCATCAGTAATCTCTGAAAATTTGAGCCTCAACCACTCCATCCTCACTGTCTGACCCCGTGCCTTGAGCTGTAAAACTCCGTCTGTGCCTCCTCCACCATAACCCCCAATGTAACAGTCAGTAGTGTCTTAGCTTCTCCGCTAGATAATCGGGCTGGCTAAACCTGGATGGGAGTCTCTGTTACTGGAATCCTAAGTAGAGTGTAGACATCATCAAGCGTGATCATCAACTCCCCAAATGACATGTGGAATGTGTTGGTCTCAGGGTACCAACACTTAACAAAGGCAGAAATGACTACCCGGTTGACGGACCGATATGATGTATGCACTAATGAGTATAGACTAAACTATCGCACGAACTCCATAAACATAGAGTTTTGGACACCTTCGACCTCACCCTGCACTCATCAATCTTGTCTGTGTGGCTAATGCATTTCAACGGGTCACGCTACTGCAAAAAAAAAAAAGAAATAGTGTTAGCACAGTACGTGTGTATGGAATAACACATAAATACACAAATACATAAAATACACAAATAAATACCCATGTTGCCATATCAATGAGGCGACATGTGTGGAATAGCTGTCTAATAGGGTGGGGTCCTCTAAAGCTCCAGAATCACAGAGGGTCAGCCGTGGCCGCGACACCGCTGCTGGCTCCACAGCAGGTACACTCTCACCCATTATCGAGTCTATGATAGAATGCTAAGCAGCCACATGGGACGCCTCTCCCCGAACTCGAGAAAGGTCCTTAACCCTGCGTTGTCGCTCAAATGCAGTCGGTGCCACTCATAAAGGATTGACCCTGTCTGTCGTATGCCAAAAATCAGATGTTGAAATGGTGTCTAGAGGCATTAAATAAAAAAAATCTTAAAAAGAATTTGGTGTCTGAAGGTTTTAAATAAAGTTCAACTATACAATTTGAAAAAAAAAACAATAAATAAATATTTTAAAATATTTAATGAATAAAAAAATTAGAAGAAAAAATTCAGGTTTGTTCGGCATTGTGATGTTGAACAGACATGAAGGAGTTCAGCCTAGTAAGGCCGAACATACATCCAATTTGAAAAAAAAAGAACTAAAATATATTGAAAAAATAATAATACAAATTTTGAAATAAAAATGTGATTTCTTGAAATTTTAAGAATAATACTTGATGTTTATGCTATTTAAACTAATTTTTTCCAAAAAAAAAATTCTTTGGATAGTATTTTTTAAGATCTTTGTAAAAAAGAAAAACAATTAACCTTTCTTACTTAACCAATTGATTGTGGTGTTGTCGGTCCTAGAGTTTGATGGCATGTTCAATTATCGTCGTGGAGGCATGATTTAGTCGCTGGTGATGCTGGTGGGAGGGAGAGAACAGTTAAAATAGTTGGAGAAAGGAAGGAAGAAGGAAGGAAGAGACGTTGGACGCTGGTTGGAAGGAGTTTCAAATGGAGGTGTGCATAAGAAACACAGAGGGAGGGGTTTAACATAGAAAATGGTGTACTTGGAATTTATAGAGGGGTGTTTAGAGATTTTGGAGGTGTGCTTACAAAAAAGTGAGATGTGAATACAAGTTACCTTGAGCAAAACCTGAGCCTGATCCTTGTATGATGAGTCTGATAGGAGCTGGGCAAGTTGGCACCCTTAGAGAGGACCAGAGCAATAGATTGCTCAGGCCATGTTTGGCAGCCACATGTAATGAAATCATTTCATTTCAAATTTCCAAGGCATTTGTAGTCACAAGGTCTTGGATCAAAATGAAATCATTCAAATTTATACTTCATAATATATATATATATCATTTCATTTTATAAAATACTTAAAATGAGTTCATTTC
>JAOXJP010064192.1:0-15544 GCA_025762735.1 Platanus orientalis | reverse complement strand
GCCACTCTCTAAGTTATCATACCAAATCCCGAGTCTCAGTAAATACATATGGGTATAAGTAGAGGTAGACCTGACAAAGAACCAAGCAAGTGGCTCAGAGCTTGGCTTGTTACAAGCCAAGCTTGAGCCTTGTTTTAAAACTCACAGAACCAAGTTTGAGCGTTGATTTAAGCTCATTTTCTAAGTGAGCTTGGGCCAAGCTTCACTAAGCTCACCTTGCTAAAACCTTGATTTGGTTAAGAATTTATGTGTGTAAAGTGATTTTATATATTATATATTATGACTATAACAACATTCAAAAAAGACAAATTAGGCTAATGAGCCATTGGACTGTTGGGATTATTTTTCTTGGCTGCTGATACGAACTATGCCTGAGCTTTGCCTTCGTGTGACTAGGGTGGCCTCATATCCTCTGCGCCGCCCCCCTTGTGGGACGTCAAGGGTCAAGACACAAGGGAGGTATCATTTAACTTTTTGGGGATGTCACGCCACCCCAAAAGTGAAATGATACCCCCCTTCTGTCTCGGCTTCCAATGTCACACAAGGGGGGGGTGGCACAGACGATACCCTCCTGACTGGTGCTGGGTAAAGCTTGGCCGTTGACACCCTTAAGCAAAGGACGTGGATAAATAATTACAGTAAGAATGTGCATTTATCAAATACCCTTTGTCCGGTTTACATCATCTCCCGCCCGAGCGGAGAGATGACACGCCAGTCACCATCCAAGAAGTGCCAAAAAGATGTATTAGGATATACATAGGTACACATCAATTGACCAAAACACCTTTTGCCATGCATCCTGTCACGCACAGATTGGTACTGGTGGGATATCAGTCCATTTAGCCTAGAGATATTTCAAACCCCCTTTGTCATACATTTTGTCAAGTGTGCTTGGTAGGTTTTGTGTGATATACCTCCATTCAAACGGAATGTGATTCAAATTAGAAGGTTGTCAAGGTCACTTCTACATGAAGCCCCTTTTTTGGCGAAATCATTTTTCATAATACTAAAGGGTTAATTTTAGAATCACCCTCTGAACTACTAGACAATATAGTCTCCGCCCTTATCTATCAATAATTACACACAATAAAGGCATTTCACCGACACTATAATTGTGAGAAAACACCATGTCATCAATTGTTTATCATTGACCGTTAGTCAAAGATATCACGGGACTTAAATCTTTTATTTAAATATAATAATACTCTTATGACACATGAGACTTTTTTATCATTGCAAAAGTATCTGAACCCAAATAAAGACAATGTCAGCACCATAATTTGGTTAGACAAGAACCCTCCTTTTTCCTAGCTTAATTCATGAATTTCGAGGTTTAGAAAGGCCAAAACAAGAGATGGGGCCCACTAGGGACTCCAAGCAATGTTATGGTCAAACCCGTAAAGTTTGCTGAAAACCCTGAACTAATAATTAGTTTTTTAAAAAAATGCAGTTTTTATAAAGAAAACGAGTTTTATTTAAACATGTATTTGAGAATAATGCATTTTTTGCAAAAACCCATTATTGGGAAGTGATTAAACAAGATCCAAACATCCCATAGCATAGAGGAATATTTTGGCATATTATTTTCGTTGGTTTTCCCCATATACCTTAAACATGAATTATAATTCTTTAAGTAAATCCATTCACTTATTTACAACTATACTCTAATGTCAAATGATCAATTATACCCTAAAAACCTTACCTCATCTATTTAAAGATGATGTAAGGAATGACAAATGGGGGTTCTAAATTTATAAAAGAAGATTATATCGTAGATATTATAGCCAAATTAGAAGGATTCTCTAGCAAAGTTATAGAATTTTACTATCCTTAAAAAAACCTCTACTACCTTTGAATAAATCTCCACAAATTTTGAAGATTTCTCTACCATGTTTAGGGGAAAATCCTTTAAGTCATGGGAAGCCCCAGAAGAAGAAGGCCAAAGTGGAAAATCAATGAGCACGGAAAGAGCAAATGATTAGAGCAAAATATAATAAATCTTACAACCTCCCCCATTGTGAGTATTCATTCTTGATTTAAATTTCCATAGAAACTTCTATGTCTATGCATTGTAGATCTAGGTTAATTAGGGTTTAGGTTTTCTTTTTAGGTTAGTTCATGCATGCTCTACATATAATGATGAATGTTTGATTTGATTGTTGTGTTCTCATGCTTGCTTTAAATCTATGCTAAGTTGATATGAATTAAATTGAATGTTTCATGGGTGATTTTAGATTTTCAAAACATAAGAAACATGAAAATAAGTGCAAATTCATGAACTTGTTTATTCTAAGTTTATCTCGTGTAATTTTACTTTTTTGCTTTAAAGCATTATGTAACCTTATGCTAATTTGTGTAATCCCATCATGATGAATGCTAACATTGGGTACTTAATCTATAGATTCACCCAAAATCCTTGGTTGTAGAAAGTATTGGTTGAAACCATAGAAATCTCTCCAAGTGCAATATGAAGATGATGAAGTTTAATGTGAATATCAATGTATGATTGTGTGTACATTTGTACAAGGAAAATGCATGATGAATTTTATGTTTCTATTTAAATGCGAGAATAAAATCATATGAGAATCTATGTGTAATTTTAATGGATCAACTTGTCATCAATTGATGCCAAATAAAAAGCACAACGAGAGCAACTTTGTTGTAATATCCATATGTCTCATCTGAGCCGATTTCTTACCTGACTTTAAAACCAATTTTGGTCCCCAATATGGTCAATTTTTTAAGATGTTCTAAGAATAGGAATTGTAGATAATCTAATCACATTTCTAATGCAAAATGAATAATTTCAATCAAATATTGGAAGAAATGGTTATTCCCAAAATATTAAGGAGTGTGTAGAGCCATCGAGTGCCTACGGGGTGCAGTCATTCTAATGACCACTAACTTATGAGTCAATTATGAGGGGATAACATCTGAATTTGGAAATCCACCTGGAAATATAAGTTTTTAGATGGAATTATGGCCAAAATACCGAGCACTACACAGAACCGCCCTATTATGAGATGACTCAAAAACTACACGAAACATACCTATTCTACCGTGGTAGCCCCCGATTGTGTGGAATTTTCCGAAAATTCCACAAATTTGTTCTCCAAAGGCTTCGCAACTACAATATATACTGTGTGATGTATTCAAGTGGTTTGTTGAGAGCTGAATGAAGTGAGGAATTTGAGATTTTGCTTGTGTACACAGTTAAGGCAACCAAAAAATAGTGAAATACCATGGAATCCACATGGGGTGCTTTTCGTTTTTTTTTTCCTCTCATGGCTTATGTGTTAGACTATACTAATTAATAAACCGAGCGAGACTTTAATACTCCATCAGACACTCAAGCACCAGCTCGTGTCAACACAAACAGGATAGGATGTTATCCTTAAGGAGACCTGGGTGCAATTCAATGGCATCACATGAAGGACTTTGACCCCTTGATTTCAGGTCACTCGAGTGGGGCATTCCAATGACCATTGGACACCACCATTTATTATTAATTTAAGATGATGGGACTGGTATACAACCATACATGGTATGGGTGGTTGGGGTGCTTAATGGTTTTCTCAATCGTAACCGAACCTCTGAACCCCACATCCATACTCTAGTTAAAGTGTGCCTAGATGTTCTTAGGGCCTCCTCTAGGGAGTACTATGAAAAGGTGTCTAGTCACACTTTGTTGACTTATGGCAACCCCAAACCCACACAAAACCATAGATGACATCACATACGCATTAGGAAGACCCCCACTTTTGCCTCATTCACACATGCCATACACCTGAGGTGAGACAACACTATCGCAGCCCTTTTTGGGCGCTCACAACAACTTTATTGTTTTCCCTTATTCATCTTCTTCCTTATCTGGTTCCACCAGGACCATCACCATGTCTTCAAGTTTGAGCTCATGAAAGGGGTGATGCCATCTTTGCTAGCCGGTTAAAGCAACAACAATAATGGCAAATGCAAGAAACAACCCTTAATCAATCATTTTACTCAATAGCAACTCTTAAGTCTCCATCTTGTGATTCAAACCAAATAATTAAAGGATTTTGTAAAAGTTCTAGTATACTTCTGCAGCCATTAGCCTTGAAGACGCGTTGGTTTATTCGATCACATGGTTCGAATGTAACCTATGCTATTAATTTAGAATTTCAATTAATCGTCAATGACTATTGGCAAAATGAAACAATACCGCACCACGCTTGCCCTATTTAAGAAAATGGAATCCTTATGGATTCATTTCAATATCTATTCACTAACCATCTTAATCGATTATTTTTTGCAACTTGAATCCGATCTATTTTAGGTTCATTGTTTAGGTAACATCCTAAAATGTGGGTTTGAACCAAATGTTGTAATGCTAACCCATTCTTATTAAGTGGTAAACTGACACAAGTGAATAACTTGTTAAACAATACTGTGGAAAAGGGGGAACAATAATTAATGGACCATGCCAAAGGGGAAACACTATATAAGCTCTTGTAGTGCTCGGGGAGATGGAGGAGAAGAGGAGTTAGAAGCTTAACATTTATGTGCACCATGATCTTCAATGGTCTTTACAAATAGAGGCTTGTAAAGAAGGCCATAAATCTATTATAAAAAAAATGATCAACATCTCTTAAAATGTTGTTATGTACATCTTTTTAATTTGCGGCCTATGTGATTTTGGACAATGGAACAAAAACACCAAATTTTTCAATGAAATACTGGATTGGAAGATCTCCCCAATGTGATAACCTTTAACATGTTGATCGATGCTCTTTGCAAAAAAATGGATGATTAAAAATACACATGAATCATTAGAAACAATGATTCAAATAAGTTATGAGCCTAACATGATCACTTACAACATATTGATGAACCAGCACTGTTTATAGGGTTAAATGGATGATGTAGTAAAAATGGTTGAATCCATGGTGGTTGTGTTTGTTCATGTGAGCGTCTATCAAAATCATCGCAACATGTTGATGAGTAAACGGAAATATAGTTTTCTCGATAGAGTAGATTGTGTCAAACCAACCACTCCAAGTTCAAGTTATGAGTGAGGAGGTCATTGTAGTATAGTATGGTGGTGACAGAGGTGGCCAACTGATCCACCAGCGATAACACTAGTCTCAATAGTGAACGAAGCATCCGAAGCATAAGAAATCGCAAAAACACACACATACACACACACATCACATCGACCACCGTATCATAAACATATACCCATTAACTAACATAGATTTTATGTTATAAGCTTCACCAATCAAAGTAAAAGATCAAACAAAGAGATATTTCCAGCTTCATTTATCACCATTTTCATCATCCCAAAGTCACCAAAAAAAGGATTATCAACATTTTAAAAATAAAATTTAATATTTTTTTTAGATCCAAGGACTCGAAGAGATCATCAGAGCTTATTGTAGTTTGTAGGTGATTTTTTATACCTTACAACCGTGAGAGGCTCTATGACCCCATTGTGTGTACAAAGGGTTTTGGTCACGGTTTGAGAGTTTAGGGAGGAAAATGAGTTAAGGAAAACCCCCCGATCAATTTAGGTATGTAAAAATTGTATTAATATTTAAAAAATGGTTTAAAATAACGGGCATTGAGGTAAAATCACGCACATGCTAACTTTTGTAACCTAAATATTTATTACAATGTTTATTTTTTGGTAATTATTGTAGGTGCTATGTTGACGTGGCATGTAATGGGTCCCACCTCCTAACAAGGCTAGATGGAAGGACAAGTTTCCTCGCACAGTGAAGCATGTTTTGAGAAGCCAATACAACCCACTTATACGAGAGAATCTCCACAACCTCAATCCTTTGCTCCTCTTCCTCTCAATTTGGTTGACATGGACATTATGGAAGGCACTATTCTTAGCACAATATCAACCCAGCCAAATAAGATATCCTAAATATCTTAAAAATGAGCAAGTCTTTCACCTATTCTAGAAAGTTTTGTTGGTGCTAAACCATATAAGGATCTAGGTGAATCCCACTCTGGTTTGAATTTCACATAAATTATGGAAGGTGGTGATATAATAGAGTCCAACACCCACATGCCTCTTGCTAAAAGAGATGGATTTCTTTCAATAGAAATTGATCCCCCAAGATTTGATGCGCCCTCTTAAAGTACTCCTAACGTCCCCCTGCATGTAAGGGGACACATCACGTCAATACATGATTTACACCCACCCCCAAAAAAATGTAAATCACTTTTTGACTTGTGTCCCCCTTACATGCATGTTGGATATTAGGGGCACTTTAAAGGGCGCACCAAATCCTAGCTGGGAACCGAGCCACCTCATCTAAATTCCAAATCAGATTTTGACTCCACAACGGCCAAGAAAGTGCCAATGGAATGGGAAGATGTCATGGAAGATTCAACAATTGATAGTGCCCCCCTCCCAACATAAACCAACTTCCAAGTAGTAGCAAGGGTGACACTGGACGACTCAACATTGATAACTCAATCTGAGTTGTTAATGTTTGGTTGAACTAGGTCAGTCCACAATCTCGTAATGTTGCATATTATGAGTTCAAAAAACAAAATGACAATGACAAACACATTGAAAATAGTAAAGATACTCCTCATACCCAAAAAAAAAAGGGAGGAAATTTTGTGCTTCATTGTTTTAAACTTCTTTTAATAGCAAGAAAGGGACTAATGAAGTAATTACTCCAGTAAGAGTCCACATTAAATAACAGGCTTGGAAATCCCCCATGTTGAGAAAAGTTGGAAAAAGGAGGAACATAACTTCTTCTAATGGTTCAAATTTTGAAAGGGTGGTGGCGACCAATCGAGAATAGCTGCATGAAAAATAACATTGTATCATGGAACTGTCAGGAGGTGGGTAGTGACCCAACGATTCTAACAACATAATCTCTACTCAAGGTGACCCAATCAAGTATAATATTCCTTTCAAAAATAAAGTGCTCAAAGGAGAAATCTATACCCATCTAAGATGATTGAGTTTTCAGAATCATCACATTGTACCATCTATGGGATGCTCATGATGCATGTAGTTGTTATGGGAAGATCATGTTGGTTTGACAATAATTATCTCCACTAACAATGTACTTATTTTTAAAAAATCAACAAAGTTTACTGATTTGACTAGTATTTGATATGTGTTTATGGAAATCCAAGGCAAACTTGAAGACAAGAATTATGGGGATATCTAGAAGAATTTACCAATTAATAGTCCTTGGTGTTGTGTTAGAGATTTCAACTCTATCACCACCTCTATTAAAAAAAATGGGAGGGAGTTATATGCTCAATTCTCACAACAATGATTCCAAAGAAATGATAAATTACTATGGATTATTGGATTTGGGATATTGTTGACTGGTTTTTACCTACTCCAATAAACGTAGTTCACAATTCCACATTAGGGAAATGTTAGATAGAGCATTGGCTGACAGTCAATGGAAAATTTGATTTCTTAATGCTTTGTATTATATTTGTCATACATTAATAGCGACCATGCTCATCTTAAACTTTGAGAAGTTTGTCATAAAGAATAAACCCCCTTTCAAACTGAAAGCTATGTAAATTATGCATGTGAACAATTCATGGAAACAATCAACATGGAATTCAGATTCCAATGCTCTACTCATTGCAAAATTGAAAATTTTCAATTTGGCATCAGTGAACATAACATGCAATATTTTGGCAATATCCAGTTGGTATTGAATCATATAAATGATAGATTAAAGGAAATTTAGTCAGGTGAGCCTTTTGATGTTCAATTGCAAGGAAAAAATGAGTTGATTATCAGATATAACAAACTACAGAAAAAATAAGAAACCTATTAGTATCAGTGATCTAGGATTGCATGAATTAACTATATTAAACTCCCATTTAATTATTAGACTATCGATGCTAAAGAAATCTTAGCCTACTTTTCACAATATTTTAGAGGGATTTTCTCATATTTTAATCCTGACACTATGTCTTCTAATTTTATTTTTATTGATAAGCCAGTTACTCCAAAAGAAAATGACTCTCTAAGTTCAATATCTTCGACAAAGGAATCAAGGGGGGTGTTGAACTCCATGGGCCTCTCAAAGCTCTTAGCTTGGATCATATTTATCAAAAAGCATGGGAAGTAGGTGGAGTGGATTTAACTCATTTTGTGTGGGATTGTTTCATAAGTAAATGCATGCCGGAAGCAATCAACCACGTTTTTATTGGTCTCATTCTAAAGAAAAAGAGCTACATCCAACTGATTTCAAACCATCTCTTTATGATGTTACCTATAAGGTGGTTACAAATTATCATTTCAATTGAATTTTACCAATTTAGGGAAGGCTGCCTTTGTACCTGGTGGTATAACACATATAATATTGTTGTGGCCTAGGATTTGTTCAACTTAAAGAAAAAAAATGAGAGGTATAAGTGGTGCTTTTGCTCTCAAATTGGATATATCCTAGGCATATGAAATACTTTAATGACCACTCATTATCTCAATCCTTAAAGGTTTTGGGTTTAATGATGATCTCCATGACTTAATCATGTTTGGCATCCAATCTACTTATTTCTCTATCGTGCCTAATGGGAGTCTAGGAGGTTCATTAGACCCACACGAGGAATCCAACAAGGATGTCCACTTTCTCTATATTTGTTTATATTGTGCTTAGAAGTAATCTCGAATATTATATCTAATATGAAGGGAACTTGGCTATATAAGGGGGTTAGAGTTAATGTGTATGCTTGAGCCATCATGCACCTTGTGTTTGTTGACAAATTGTTTCTCTTTGGAAAATATAAGATGCAGGTGTTTGATATTATCAAGAAGATCTTAGAAGCTTATGAAAAATGGTCAAAACAGAAGGTACTTTGAAAAAATGAGTAGTACAATTTAGCATAAATATTAACAATCCAAGACAAAATCTCTTTACAAGTTCTCTTGGAGTGCAAATTATGTTAAAATAAGAGAAATACTTGCTATCGTCTGATGCTGAATTAGTCAAGGGAGGTGTCTTATGACTTTCTAATCAACAAGTTTATAAATTTATATGTTGTAAATTCCTTGAGTTGTAAAATACGTGTGGTATTTCGACTAGGACGTGGCATGTATTGAGTCATGTTAGAATCTAGGAGGTTCTTGGGTCATCCACATGAAGATCAACTCCTAAGATCAAGAAGATTCCAATGAAACAAGTTGGACACATACACAGTTCATCATGTCTCATTCTAACTCAAAAGGTAAGTCAAGGTCAGCTAGTGGCCAAAAGGATGAATCGTAGGTCTTCAAGGGGGTTACAAAGGTCATTGGACCTTCCCATGCCTTAGAGAACCTTTTATGAAAGTTCATGCAGCCTTTTGAAGGCATTTGAAAAATTTATAGAAATTACAGTTTGAACTAGGAGGTTTTGGTTTGAACCACACTTACTGGTTTGAACTACAATTTACCGGTTCGAACTAGTGCACCCTCCAGTTTAAACTAGTAGCTCTCGGGTCCTTGCATTTTAGCACAAATTGAGTGTTTTGCACATGCACACCAGTTTGAACCAGAGGTCTCCAATTCGAACCCAGTTCAAAGTAAAGAACCCTAGTTTGAACACCCCTGTTTGAACCAACACGAATTAATTTTTGAAAAACGATTCCTAGATCAATGGATGAGACCTATCATCGTCTATTATAAATAGAGAAGAGCTCAAATGAGCTCTCTAAAAGTTCTTATACAAATCTTGGAAAATCTAAAAAGACTTTACTCTTTAACTCTTGTGAATCATCTCTTGTCTCTCTTATGAGTTTAGTTTAGGAAAATCTACACCTACGACCATTTTCTACTTCCGCTCTACTTTTGACAAGGTAAATCTTCAAGATGAAGAATTCAAGGGTTGTCCAAAGAAAAACCGTTGTGAAGAATATTATGGAAACCCAATGCACATTTGCTCAAGGATGAGCAAACCACCAGTGAATGCTCTACACGCTTGAAGAGCCCTCTAGGAGCATTGGGAATCACTAGTCACACCAAGTTCAACAAGAGCTACCCCAACTTGTAAGAATAGTAAAAATGACTTTCAAAGAAGTAATATTTGCTTTTGATGTCTTTGTTAATACTTGAGACCATTGCCTTCCGCTTGAGACATTGGAAGGAACACCACACTTGTCGAAGACACTGGGTGTTGGTTAGCTTGCTAGGCAAGTAGTAGGTTTTATAATTTTAACACTGATTGTAAACTATCAATGTTAATAAAAATATTATAGCTCAGTGGTGAGCTTTAATAGTGAATGTAGGCTATCGTGCCGAACTACTATACATCTTTTGTATTGTGTGATTGCTTGTAGTTTGCTTCATTTACTTTACATGACCATGCATTGCAACCCTTAGTACATTTTCACACTTAGTACATTTGAGCACTTCCATATTCAACCATAAAATCAATTAAATACAAAACTCAATTGGCCAATAGCACCAAGATTAATTCAATTAACAAGCTTAATAACAATTGAATTGGGGAAATTAAAAATAAAATTAAATAAATCCTATTCACCTCCTATATGATTAATACGCATAATTTCAAAGTTCACATCTAAACTCAAAGAATCGTTACAGCAAAAGGTTTATGAATAAATTGACCCAATCATTAGAACTTGGCAGACAAATATCATTTAAAAAATTCCATCCTCAAGTTGCAGATTCCATTTATTGTATTCATTTGGGTGAGACAAATAGATAGGAAGATGATTCTCTAATATGGACTTTGGCCTAGTCAGGAAATTATAGTACAAAGTTTGACTATACCCAAATTCAAAAACCCAGACATTCATCTTCCTAGGGTTTCATTGCTAAAATGCGACACATTATGAAAGTTCTCTGAAAAATTACAAATCTACCTCCTCGAGTCATAATATTTATATGGAGATGTTTACGAGATGCCTTACCATTGGGAGATAATTTATTTAAATTCGTTTTTCGAATGGACACAAGTTTCCTTACATGTGGTTTTCAATTATAAACTACATATCATATTTTTCTTACATTACGATTTTGCATATGTTGTTTGGTTCGGGTCTCCAATTAGTCTCATAGATAGCTAAAGAGTTCCAAAGAGTGGCTCATAGAATGGAGTCAGCTATATTCAAACACTTAACATTTAAGAATAGGGGCTGCCATTCTTTGGTAAATCTGGAAGACAATAAATAATAAGATGTTTTCAAACTCTCCAGTATCAGCTAAAATGGTGATATCAAATGACTTAAAGATGATTAATTAATACCAATGAGGGAGTGTAGATAAGATTTCCTTGGATGCCTTACACGTCATTTTAGCTATTGTTTGGTCTATTGATTGGTGGAGTCCTCTTTCAGCTAGTATGTTAAAAGTAAATGTTGATAGATCAACATGTCATTTAGGTGTATCCACAACCATTATTCGAGATTTTAAGAGAGAATTCCTAGGTGGACAATCCAAAGCTCTCCAGGGTTGTACTGCATAAGAAATCGAAGCTTGGACTTTCTTTCTTGGGATTCAGCTAACTTGAGATTTTCATACTCATCAAATCATAATAGAAGGAGATTGTCTTTCCATTGTAAATTTTCTTCTGAAGGAATACAACTCTCCCCCATGGCGCATCAAGGTGATATTTCAAGATTGTCGAATATTATTAAAGAGTTCCATGAATATTCAAATTTTTATGTTTCCTCATCCAGCAATAAAGCAACTCATCGTATGGCAGCTATCACGGCAAGGGATCATATATCACAACAATGGAACATACTTATCATGTATCAGGCAAATTAGTTATGATACTTGATTATGAATCTTGTAATCAACTATCTTTTTGATTAAATGAATTTGAGCTTATGCTCTTTACAAAAAAAAAGAAAAAAGAATCATGATTCGTAATAAAATAACAACTCATTGCAGTCAAGGCTGAGAACATCCTTCTTCATGTCAAACATTCGAATACACGACAACTCTTTTATGCCTCAAATAGCATCAAGTTTGGGAGCCAACATAATAGTTTTCCGGTAGCTCATTGGGATGTTAAAGTTTGCTTTAATTATATTAAAAGGTCTTTAGTTGAGGTAGCACACTACTCGCTATAGAGCCAAGCAGAGGAAAACATGCACCTAAGTTTATGTTATTCTATAAAGACTGATATACGTGATTCTAAAAACAATAATTTTTCTTTCATATAAACTAAAAGACTTGAAAATAAAATGAAATAGAAACGATTTACAGATTTAGATGATTTGAAAATCAGAAACTTTAATTGATCAAGGCTAGTGTTTGACACCATGTCCTTAAGACAAATTTTGCCCCTTGCAATGGTGCTTATGAACTTCTTGGATGTCTACCTCGCAAGATACAATGATCGAATACACACAGAAGAAGCACTACAATTTGTGTGCCTGGTAAACCAAACTTGTGTTGTTCTCTCTCTTTTACAATTACGACAATGCCTCAATTTTTCTATGTATTGAATGTAGGAGGGACAAAATATTTATAGACCATTCATAACTGTTCGGAACAGTCATAGAGGCATAGGATTTCCAACTTAGGATTGTTTGAATAGACACAAGAGCAAAATGATGCAATTGACTAGCCATATTTATGTATGTTCGGAACAGGCAAGAGGGTAAAATGGGTGATTAAAAAGTTACATTTATGACTATTTGGTTCGGAACAGTCATGAAGGTAAAAGGGTAAAATTGTTGAATAAACATGCCCACGGTTTAAACGTTCAGGGATAATAAAAATAAAAATGAAAATTTATTTTATTTTTCTCAAAGATTGTCCATACCCACGACCAACCCAGCCCGATTTGTTGCACACACATGTGTGTGTGTGTGTGTTTGGGCTTGGCCCATGTTAGCTAAGTCCTCCCCTCTCCACAAAACTGTGGTGCCCAAGTTTTTGTCTAGGTTAATGAATATAAACCTCCAAACTTTTATGGGCTAACCAATGTGGGTTTATTCAAGTTTTACTCCCTTTAACTAGTGTTCAACTAGGCACTTTTGGATACAATTTCTCATTCACCCATTAACAGTTTTGAGCAACCAACCATACAATATTATTCTCCTCATTGAGGTCAACACAAACCCACGTGGACCCGCTTCAAAGGTCTTGTGGGTCCTACTTTTATTTTGGCTCAGAGATGACCAAACAGTCATATTTCAAAACCTGACTAAACAGTCAAAACCGGTTCTAAAAATTTATTCTCTTCCTAGTTGGCTGGATAAACAATTAGCTCTTAGCTATTGCCCTTAGCAACACACTGCCTCTTTGTTGCCAGTGTTCTTATCAAAATCTCTCTCTCTCTCTCTCTCTCTCTATATATATATATATATATATAAAGCAAAGAGGGTGACTCTACGATACTTTTTTCTTAGTTTTTTTTTGAAATTTTCTTCCTTATTTTTTCATCTTATATGTGTGTTTTTTTATTTCTTTAAATCATTCAGTTTTTCATCTTTATACATTATATACTTAATTTTATTTATGTTTCTTTCTATTTGTTTCCATCTTACACATATATTGCTCTTTGAGAGACTTCCTCTTTTATTCAAACGTCTCACTCTCTTAACACTCCATTCTCCCTCCCTTCTTCTTTCATCTCCAAACCCACTGAACGTCTCTCACTCTCTTCTTCTTTCCTCCCCAAACCCACCCCTTATCGCATCAAACCCTTACTCTTCCCTACGTATTTCTCATTTTTCTTTCATTCTCTAACTATTATTTTCACATAGATCAATCCGACATCCTACAATTCTAATCAGCGATCTTATCAACAATTGTCCATCTCCCTAAACCGTCACCACAATTATCACCTACTAAAGATCTACTAGGACTTCACTAAAGCTGAGTTCACATAGGGCTTAGTTGAGCTAAATTCATGCTTCTATGTTGCCATCGCATCCAATGTTCGCATTGACGTCTTCATCAGTGATCTTTAGGAATACGCATTGTGTCGTGCTGGAGCAAGCCACGTGTATCCATCCACCGAGCCCACATTGTTATCCTATTACAAGCACATGTTTATGCATTGGAAATCGGGATCGAATGCACCAAGAGAGTGCTGAGAGTGAAGGTGGATTTTGAGGTTGGTTTGGTAAAAAAGAGCAATGTAGGGTATTTATCACTATTTATGTATTTGGAAGGGTTTTTATTTATTTATTTTTTAAACCCATTCTAGAGACTTCTCATTATGACAACTTCCCTTGCCCTCTTGAACATACACAAAAGAAGAGAAAAATCTCTCTTCCCTTCCCACTCTCTTCTTATTTCCTCCCCAAACCCACCCCATTTTTTGGTATCAAACTCTAAACTTTATTGGATAAAGAGTACAAAAATTGACATTGCCATTTTTGTGTTTGATATTGGCAGATGGCATTGCAAGAATAAGGGATTCTTCTTTGGAGGCGCAAAAGAGAACCCGAAGCCAACTCATCCTTTTAGATAAAGGGGGTATTTCTCATTGATCATTTCTAGGCTTAGTCTGGTTGCCATGAAAAGGTTTTCTCATGACAAGATTTTCTCAAAAATAATTTTTAAGCCAACTAGTTGCCATGGAAAATTTGTTTTCCCATGTTTTTTCTTATGATCATTTTCTTTCATTTTCTTGTGGGATTTTATTTTCTATTATTTTCTTTTATTTTCTATACAATTCAAGGCAACCAGATTGGGCCCTAGGGTTTCAACTTTCAAAAGGTGGGTTCTTCTTTTCTTTTACTATTATTATTTTTTATTTTTTAGGATTAGTGTTTTTGGTTTACATTTTCAATTGATTTTCTAAAATGGGTTTCTGGTCCTTTGTTCAACATTTGAATATCAGAATGCGAACCAATGAGGAATATGACCTACACAAACGAGATGGCCACAACCATAAGAGAGGGAAAGCTTGGTATTTACTATTAATAGATTTGTTGCCTTTGGTAATTAACTTTATAGTTATGAAATAATCTTTGATCTCTCAATCTATTTTAACATGCATTTTTTTTCCTTCTCATTTTGTTTTATAGATTCAAACTTGAATATATTCAGCAATTATTTGGTGAGATGGGAATTGGGTGTTGGCTATGTCTTATGTTATTTGGTGGTGTGTTGATGGGTCTTAGGATTGTGTAGGGGCTCAAACAGATGTTTTTTTTTATTTTTTTTTATTTTGGAGGAGATACACTTTCTACTTTGTTCAAAAAATTATTTACAAAGCATTGTAAGTTAGTATGTGGGACAAGCTTAATAGATTTATGATGGAATTTATGTTGCCAAATCCCCACCATCTTTGTCAGTGTGTTTTCAATTATTACTCCTATATATTTTTCCCACCTACTCAATTGATTGGTTTTTTACTCCATTGTTACCCTGTAATTCCTATATTGAGTTGTTGAGATTATTCTAGTTATTCTTTTTTTCTAAGAATTTTTTAGTCATCCAAATTTGTTTTAGTTTTTTTTTTTTAATTTATTTTCCTCATTAGTTTAAGTAATTTGTGAATATATATATTTTTTCAATAAGTTAGGTACTAAGGAGGGTGAGATGGGTATATATAAACTTGCAAAAATAAGGGATAGGAAATGTAGAGACCTA
>JAOXJP010064181.1:0-15544 GCA_025762735.1 Platanus orientalis | reverse complement strand
TTTCCACGATTTTTACAATATTTCTTTTCGATATTTCCGACATTTCCAATATATGTCTTATTTTGGCTTGACCGATACTTCCACCGACACCGACATTTTGAACCTTGACTATGGAAAGTAACTTTTTAAAATTTATTATATATTTATAAATTCAAGAAATATTTGGTAAGTATATAAGTTCAGTACCCATATCAATGGAGCCACAATCAATCAAAATATGCTAGCATTTCTAGATGGCGAGAAGCTGAGGAATTACGAGTTGTATTATTATATGGAATTGTGAATGTTGTGATTCTTGTGGATATGCTTGCTCCACAATCAACAGCTACTTTAGAACTTCAGACTGAGTCACACCTAGGTCTGTCCTTCAATGCAGGTTATATATATAGGAAAAGGATCTGTTCATTTCTCATAAGGTTTCCATTTATTTCCTTCATCATAAAGGGGACTTACACAGCTCATAGATGGTTTTTCATTCACTACTGGTCTACACCATGCACCCTAAGATTTTAGCCTGCTGTTCTACTGAAGCCTAACTTCGATAATCCAAGCTTACTCACAACCCCATGATTTGGAGATTTTATTCATGCTTACTCCCATTCAGTTCTCCTTGTTGTAGCAGATTAGTAGAGGTCAAGGAATCATATTACTAATGTATTGTTCTCCATCTTCTTCATCCATCTTCTTCATCCATCTTTTGACTAACATCATTATTATTATTTTTTATATGAGTAAAATCATTATGTTATTTAGTTTGACTTTGGAACTTTGTGTTCTGTGACATCAACATCACCTTCATACATGAGCAAGAGTCATTGATAAGTCTAACATGATAGTTTGTTGAAAAGAGTCATTGAAACCAGGCACAAAAAGTAAAATCCTGAATAGACACAAAGTAACACAAAACGGATTGTCCAATATAAGGTTATATTTTAAAATTTGTGTTTAGTTCAAAGTTGGTAGAGGGGTAAGTTAAGGTTATTTTTAAGGGACACAGTGCAGAGAAGGATCCCATTGCTTTTGCTATCTGGACATCTTTATGTGGCAGAAATAAAGAGGTTCTGTTTAATAGCATTATAAAAGGATAGCTGATTATTTGGTCCCTAGGACAGAAACAGCCTCTCCAAAAATGGGGGTAAGGCTGCGTACATCTTGCCCTCCCAGACCCCGCGTTAGCGGGAGCCTTTCCCTTTCTATTATTTGGTCCCTAGGACATGTAAGAAAGTTAAATGATTGGGAAGTAGAACCCTGGGCTGGCAACTTGCTCATTTAGAAGGGATTCCTTTGTTGGTTGGGCAGCTCATCAAATGAATAAAGAAGTGATAATAGAGAAGCATTTTTTTTTTAATAATAGGTTCTCAGTGATGAAAAAAGCCATTTGTGTTCTGGAAAAATTTATTTGGGTAACTTCTTTTCCTTTCAAAGTGGCTTTTCCATGTGGACAGTCACGCTTGTGAAGATTCTTGTGACTTATGTTTGGTTACATAATTAACAGAATGAAAGGCATGCCAAGGCTTAATGCACCTATAACACTACCTCTAACACAACGGGATGGAATTTTCGGCCGTTTTGAAAGTTAGTAATTTTTATCTATCTGAATGATGCCGCGCACAAGCTCTGTAATGGGACTTAAGCAGATCCCATAGATCAGCACCCTTTAAAGCATAACATCAAACAGTTTGTTTACAAAATTGTCTCCACACAACAATAATTCACTGTGCAGCACAGTTTCCCTTAGATTGATTCCCACTAATGACTAAACTATAGCCATAAACCAAAGAGATTGAATGACTGACATTCAACTTCAGTCACCAGAATTCAATTCAAGGGCTGCTGCAAGTAATAATAAAAGGGGTTTGGGGGTTTAATAATAGAAAACAGTAAAAGCTGGGTAACAATGGCAGCCACGGGGTCTAGGATTTGCTAGGGTTTCCCCCTTTTACATTACTTAAAATTCGAATAAAAGAAAAGAAGAAATTAGAAACTAAACCTAATTTGGGTGGTCCCAACCCATGTGGTCGACTAGCCCTTATTTGCCTAAAAAAAAGACTAAGAACAATTTTGCCCAAAAACAATAATTCTAATTTCCAACATATCCTAACTCCTAATACTTAATAAATTATAAAATAACACAATAAAACTCTAGAAAAGGCCTAAAATTAGCAACTTAATCCCCAATTGAATAGTCATGGGCTTCCTCCGTGTGTTTTCTTGTACCCCTTCATGTGTGAACCCCACCAAGGCCACGTGTGGGTCTCACCTTACATTCGATGTCCACATCTCTCAATTTTGTTGGAACAAACTTTTTTGATTACTTTGTTTTTATCACGTCACGGGAAAAGGGATGGAAACTGGTGTAGAACAGCCTAGTGATATAAGAAATCTAGGACTGAACTACAAGGAATAGTGGTGGGTTGAATGGTAGGGTTCTGATTTAATGAAATAAATAATTTTATTGGATTTTTTTCAAGGAAAGGATTATGAAATCAAGAAATCAGAATGTTTAGTAGATGAAATGCAAAAGAATAGTGACTGAAGGAAAGAAGAAATGATGGAAGAATAACAAGAGGGAAGAAAAATATTCAGATTAGGAGAGAAATTTACCTAAGATCACCTAGGATTTCACATGGCTTAAGCCTTCAACCCAAATAAACTTTCATCCATTAAATATAGTAAAACTATTTGTGTGTTACACTGCTCCATCTCCTCCTTATGTATAAACAAAATACTAGTAATCCTAGAAAAAAAAAACTGCACCTAAAGAGAGAGGCTCCTACAAGTAGGACTTTGAAAAACATAAATCCTGACATATTCGGACTTCTGCCAGTATTTTGGTCTTAATTGTTCCAAAACACATAAAATTCGCGAGATCTTTGGCTCATTGAAAGGTCACTGAATAACCTTTCAAAAGACACCAAAATCAAGTCAAACAGGTAAGTTTTGGCCCACCAAAATAAAAGCCCAAAGAAAACTGGCAAAGATAGATGATTCACTGTCCTTTAAAAGTATATAGTCACTAATCCACTTAGAAATAGAGCCACCCAAATTGACTAACAAGAAACTAATCTAGACTAATCTAGAATCAATATAATTAAAAAAATGCTTCCAAAAATAAATAAATCTAAATACCAAAAATACCTATATAACTGAAAGTTGGATATTTCATTGGGCTTTTGAATTTGGCCCTCTTGTGAGGTGAAACATACCAAAGGCCCATAGAATAGCTAGATGTGGTTGCACTACCATCTTATTTCCATTTCAAAAAAGAGCCTTGTTATGATAAAAACTTGAATAATGCCACTGTTCGTTAAATTAACAATATGGTTTCCTTTTGCAGGCAGTTGCTGAAATCATTCTTTCAAAACACTTCAGTACGAGAGCAGCCAAACCTGTAAGGTTTTTATTATTATTTTTTTTTTTTGAGGTGTAAATTTTTGGGTTTTTCTTACCCAGTAGTTGCAAGTGGGCTTCAAATTAGTTGCATTTTAGCAGATGTCACCTTGGTGCTTAACAGATTGAGCTAACCATGGGTCAATTACAATTTCTGTCATGATTTGATTTTTTTTTTTTTTTTCTGACCTCCTCCGCTGTTTTGTCCTTCAAAAAATGTCTCTTATCCTTGAGCTGATTTATATTTCTTTTTCCTCTATTTATTTTTGCACTTGCACTTGAATCTTTTACTATTTCTTGCTCAAACATATGATGGTAGTATTTATTTAATTTATTGCCTTATCATCCAGCCATGAATCAAGCTTCTCTCTCTCTCTATCTCTCTCTCTCTCTCTCTCTCTCTCTCTCTCTTTACTCTTGTGGTTCCTTAGCACCAATTTAATCTTTTGTATGATAATTTTAAAGCATTTTTCAATGGATATATTATAAGTTACATAATACAATATAATTTACATTAATTTTTAAGTTAGAAAATTTTATTGAGTCAATTGGTTCATTCCAAGCTTACTGTCACAGACTTTCCTTCGGCATTATCTTATAGTGTTACAATATTATATTCTCTCACCCTTTTTCCTCAAATGTTGCACTTTTTTTAAGCACTTCTGCTCAAGATTTGTTGCTCTTCTTTCACTTTATCCTTTGGACAGACAGTTCTGGCTGCCCTTGCGGAGCTCAGTAGCATGCGTTTTGTGAATGGGGTGGGAACGCGTACTGGAATAATGGGAATTGACTATCCCAGGGCACTCTGGCTGTTCAAGTATGTTCATGGTGTAATTGGAAATGGTTTTTGTCACATATAGGAAAATATGTATAAACATGAATGAACTTATGTTTGAACTGATTTCTGTAAATTGCTTCTTTTTTTTTTTTTTTTGGCCAAGACATTTATCATAGGTTTGATTATCTTGGAGCATTTCCATGGTATTTTATGTCGATGCTGAACTATAGTGTTTTCCATGTGATTCCAAGGGACTTGGCCTACAGGGCTTACAGAGTTGACTCTGTTGATGATCTTTTCAATCCTTTTGTCTCCATGTACTTTGGTGCAGCTTACTTGGCTTGGCTATCAGAATATGAAGGGAGGTAGGTATTATTTTAGTACCAAAAATCATTTTTTGAATATGTTTGTGTGATTGCCTTCCAACTTTTTAACTCTATCATTGGCTTGTGGTATCTGTAAACCAGGGAAAGAAGTCCCCAGTTTGTTGTTCAAGCTTATCTTGGAGGGCCAGAGAATGTTAATCTTCAAGCGACGGGCCCGCTTTGGCTTAAATTTGAGGAAGCCTTAAGCTATTATCATGACCCAAAAAAGTACACATTCTCTCATCTGTTGTTTTTTGTTGTTATAATTGGTTATGTTTCTGTCCCTTGATAATCAACTAAATGCTAGATGTTCTATGCTTCTTTAACTTGCCACTTAATCAATTCTCCTGTAGGGAACAAGGAAGCTGCTCCATTTTGTAATCGGTGCATCTTCTGCATCACTGTGAAACTATGCATACTCTCATCTGCTATTATTTGTCCCTTGTAATTCAACAAGCTGCAACATTTTCTATGCTTCTTTAACTTGGTGTTCGATCAACTCCATTTTAGAGAACAAGGAAGCTTCTCCATGTTACAATCTCTGTATCTTCTGCATTACACTGAAGGCGTCCAAGATCAAGTCACCAGCCTCTCATTTCTGACATGATGACTCCTGCAGAGGCTAATATTCTAAGCTGCAACTAAATTAAGCATTGAAATAAGACAACTGATTAAGCAAAGATGAGCAGCTTCCTTGTAAGGCAAATAGTTTATGCTAGTCTTGGTTATTGCATATAATTCATATGAGTGGGTATTGATCTCTTTAAACATAAAGTCATGTTATCTTAACAGTGTTTGCTTATGTACCCTTAATGTATCATACTTTGCTATCACTATTGGGTCTAATGCTTGCAATTAGTCCTTTCATTTCAATTAATAAAACCAATTTTTCCCTCCCTTTTTTGCCTGCTGTCAACCTAACCTTAGGTAGAATGGGTGGTAACTAGTGAGTGAATTCAGGACCTTAAGGTTGTGATAATCCAATTGAGCTACAGGTCAGCATCTCAAACTCCTTTCTTTTTGGTGCGTGTGTGATCTTAACAGATATCAAATTGAACTAAAGAACAACATTTGATTATTTTTACAGCCCTTTTGTACTCACTATTGATGGGATTCAGAAACTCGGCAACATTAGAACTATAATTTACTTCATTTACATTAGAACTTGTTTAGCTTTTGGCTCTGCACCTACCTGCTTTCAACCCTAGGTCATCCACTCAAATTTATCGATTGATGACAAACACTGTTGAACACACACACAGAGAGCATATGTGGACCTCATAAATTACATCTATTACAGAGAATTTTAAAAACATTACAATGTTTGAGAACCTAGATCAACCAATTGAACTGGGACTTAAGGCCTTATTTTAGGTCAGGGGTAGCAATGGGTTAGGTTTGGGTTGGTTTCACCACTGGGCAAATATATATTTTTTAAATGTACCACTATGAGCAATAGTCAACCCAACACTGACATGGTTATTGTGCACTTAATCCACTTGTATATGACTAATGAATTGATCCTGCAGTAAACCCTTGGGGATACATAAACAGTTACACTTTTGAAAAGCTACACATCCTGTAGCAAAACTCTCCTTGCTGTCCTTGTGAACAATCTTACCAAATCTTCTTAAAATCGTCATCATTAGCATATAAATCTTTTAAGCAATCAAGCCCTACTACATTTTCCTTTATATTGATGGCTTGGCTGGTAATAAATTTCAAAGCTCAGTGATCTGAATATAAGAAAAATTCTCGTTGAATTAGTATCTCCAATGGCTCAAAATATATTTCTAGCTCATAATTCCGTTTACTTTTCATTTGGAATGTCTTTGGCAATGCCTAGTGAATTCAAAGTCTTGGTAGACCGGTGGAAAACTTCAGCATTTAGTAGAAAAGCAAGGTGCCATGGAAGGCGATCCTGGCAGCAGTGTACTACCTTGTATGGTTCTAATGAAATCAAAGATATTTCAAGATCATGTTGAGGCTGCTTATAGGGTAGCTGCTAAAGCTAAGGATAATCCCAAGGCTGGTTGGTTGATTGGACAACATCCATAAGTGTTTTTCAGTCTTAACTATAAACAAAGCACGAGTTACAATGGAAACGGACTCTCCATCTCAGGTCAATCCCAAGGCCCAAAAAAACCCAAGAACACATTAAACCCGTAACCCTTTTTTAAAAAACAAAGAAGAAAATCCTTCTCACATTTTCTTACAAACCCTATTTTCTCTTTGTTTCATTCAAGAAGAAAACAAAAAGAAGAAGGAACAATTGATAATGGCATCTATTACTTTAATTTCTTGAAAAACTCCCTTATATAGAGAGTCCACACGCCCCAACTCTCCTAATTGGAGAAGGAAACCAATTTGCCTCTCATTGGATCTTCCTCCGATCCAAGGGCTCCAAGCATGACATCAATCAACATGGACACACCAAATCAGCCCGATAAGCACTCTGGATTTTGTGCACACAAAATCCATGCACAATTCATGTTTAAAGGCATGTGAACACTCACATCAGCATTAAAAAGTGATAAGCATGAGCCCCAAAAAATGCAAATCACTTTTCAATGCTGATATGAGTGTTCTCAGCCCCTGACATGGATTGTGCACAGATTCTGTGCTCACAGAAGCCAAGCCGCCCAATTAGAGGTAGTTCTAAACCATTAAATATGATAATCATACCAAAAAGGATAGAGAGCTTCTATTGGCACCTCCAAAATTGCACTCTACACCCCCTTTTAAAAAATTTCAAAATTCTAATATAAACCCATGTTTAAAATTACCCTTTTAACCCTTCTCTCTACACCCACCCTCCTCTCTCTCCCACTGTTAGAATGAACAAGAGCCACCCCATTCCAACGATCTCAGTGGCAATGGCGACGGTGGCAGCGATGGCAACAGTGACGGCCACCACCTCCTCCCTCTTCCTCATCCTCTTTCATTTTCGTTATTTATTTATTTATTTTTGGGAACACCTTGTTCAAACTTGCAAGGCCGAACAAGAAGACCTCTATTCAGACTAACAAGGCTGAACAAGAGAACCTTCGTTCGGCCCTATAGGACCGAACATGCCAGAAAGGAAGGAGAGAGAGAGAGAGAGAGAGAGAGAGAGAGAGAGAGAGAGAGAAGAAGCAGTAGCAGCAGCAAGTTTTACATTGTTCAGCAACATGCCTACGTGCACAGGTGATATGGGCATTTTTAACCCTCAAAGTAGGGTTACAAACCTTTGGAGGTTTTCTCTCCTTCACCTCTCCCAAAACTATGGAACTATTTTGCTCTAAGTGCAAAATGAATCCCCAAGAGAATATAAATACATGGTACAAAGTTACTACTCCCAATACAAACAGAAAAGGGAGAAAAAAGTAACCCAAGATTTCTTACTAAATTTGGAGGTCAAGGCTACATCCCTGAACACTCCTTTCCCCTATGACCCCAACAGGATTAAAGTGAACAGAATACAAGGCATCGATTACAACATTGCAAAAATAGCCACCATCATGCACACACATTATAAAAAAATAGGATCACAGTAGCCTTTGCTACCTAGATTCCACAACTTCTTAGTGGCCTCTCACGATTACGACCATGGATCTTAATCTCTCTTAATCTGTTTAATCCTAAGTTAATCAGAAACAAATTTTGTTTTTGTCAAAAACATTAAAATTCTATCCGAGTAACAACAGTACTAGTTATTATTTATTATTTTTTTATAGGAAATTCTAACATTACCAATTTTTAATTGGCAATAGTGATGTGTTGGCTGAACTGTCCTATTTTTTTTCTTGCCGGCTAACATTCTAAGCTTTTTCCATCTGAAATTCTTTTCTGGGCAAAATTATTACCATGCACAACCAAAGAAAAGGGGTTGGAACCTGGTCAAAAGGTGTTCTCTATGCTATAAAGATGAGGAAACAGTGGATCATCTTTTTGTTCACTGTCTGATGTCTTCCAGAGTTTGGAATTTCTTCTTGTATTGGTTGGCTATTGCCTTGGTTTTCCTTTCATATTTCAAAGGTCCAATCTCTGGATGGTGGTTGGTTGGTATGGAAAGAGGCACTAAAGCTGTCTAGAGGTTTCTGCTAGGTGCTTTTTGCTGGGATCTTTGGAAGGAAAGAAATGGAAGAATTTTCGAAGTCTGGATCAACACTCCAGAGAGTCTGGATGTCTCAAATTGCCATTCCCTCTTATTGTGGTATTCTTTAAGGGAATATTTTAATGAGGGCTTTTGGCACTTGTTTTGGGATGAGGGATAGTGTGTTTTTTGGCTTCTTTTGTTCTTCTTTTAGCCTCTTCTAGTTATTTTCCTGGGGAACTTTGTATTTGCTTCTTTGCTTTTCTTAATGAAATTCACCTTTCAAAAAATAAAAAATAAAAATTCTTAGTTGAAAACTTTGTCTTTGGAGCCCCATCAAATCCAGTCTAGCAGATATAAGAAAAAAACCGAGTGCATGGTTCCACTAGTTTTAATAGTTTTTTTTTATAATTGGAATTATTGATTATAATGTTTTCTAGAAGTTTAGGTTTTATTTGGTTTATCCAAATAGGTTTAGGAGTTTTGCTTATAGTGGGTTAGGAAAGTGAAAGTCATATTTTCATTACTTTTCATTAGGCTTTATTTTTTGAGGTTACAACTTATCCATTTGACTTGATTTTAGTGTCAATAGAAACATCTCTCATTATCCTTTCCAACAAGCCTAAGATCTTGCAAATCTGAATGTAATTTGGGAAAGTTATGGTTGAAATACTGTCATGGTATCACTTTGTAATGGGAGTTAGCTATTTTAGAGTTTAGTTTATAGAGATGTAGTGGTCTAAAGAAGAATTTGGTGAATACAGTTGATGCTCTGGCATATTAATTTGGTTAGACTTTAGACTCTAAATCTCCCTTTTGTCAAAGGCGTTGATGATTTCAAGAGTCTCTAGGTGCTGCGCTGATTCTAAGTTCCAGTGGTATGACACCATTGGGTTTTTCCTTACTTTATTCTATTTTTTTTATATCTTATTTTATTATCTGCTAAATTTTAATTGCCTTCTACTCTAATTCTGATTCTCCTTGTTATTAATCTCACAATTCTGCCTAAAACCCTACAACTGATTTTTCTGTTCTCTCAACCCCTTCCCTACTTATTTATTTCCCTACTTATTTATTTTAGGTTCTAGGTTAATTCTTTATACTTTTACTACCTTATATCTGCTATTTTGCTTGCGATTTCCTTTCTAAAAGTTACAGTTTATATTTTTCTATTAAATTCACGTGATTTTATCATTCAGCCCTACAATTCTCTTATTTATATCATAGTCACGATTACTTACTTTTTATTCCTATTGCTGTAAATTATCCTTCCTCTTGATAGTCCTACATCAATTTGGCATTAGAGCCTAAGTTTCAATACCTATTGACCGACAACAACAACAAGACTGGTAAAAACTAATTGTATACCGTTTGGATACGTGGAAGATTCGTAGTTCACAAACAGCTGTGTATTTAGCCCCTAATGGAGTGGATACAGCAGGGTACTGAAGGAGATGATCATCCTTAAATGAAGAAAGTCCAGTGCAACAAACAGATGACTTCGGAGATGAAGATCCATTCTTGAGTTTGGTATGCCAAATTTTTATTGCTCTTAAGTATGGTTTACACACTAATATCTTCCATAATCTAGGTAAGATGGAAATAAGGTAAGCTAATCATAGATGAAGGAAAATGCATGAATGTGGCTTCACAAGGCATTATCAATAAGCTTTAGTTACCTGTGGACAAGTGTCCACGACTATATAAGGTTGCATGGATTAATGATACTACCTATAATATACTAAAAGATGTTTTTTATCCTTTGAAATGGAGTCATGTAGAAAATTCATCTGGTGATGTGATTCTAATGATGGTTACACATTTTTGCTTGGTTGGCTGTGGCTTTGCAATGGAGATGAGCAACATAATGGCAAGGTCAATCAATCCCTATTATTTTATGTGCCATGGCGGAATGATCACTTTTAAGCCTTAAGCCAAAGAATGTGGAAGCAATTAGAAAGTCAAAAGTGAACATAAAACAGAAGAATGCTGAACCAAAGAAGCATGGTAGTTGGATGAATGAGGTGGAAAAAAATAACAACATTGTTGAAGAACAACTTGTTTCCATTTTGAAAATGATTTTCAGGATAATGTACTAGTTCTTGGTAAATTGTGAAAGATAAGGGGATGCAAGAAGAAATTTTCAAGCTAGTTGATGGGTCAAAGAGGTCAATACCAATTCTACCCACAACTTTGAGTTAACAAACAGATGCATTGGACAAGTTGGTTCACTAGACAAATGCAGCAGACTGATGATACATACTTTGAGTTCTTTTCAAGATGAGCCAAACAGAGCTAGTTATATGAAGAAAGTTCAACATCAATTAATTCTTCATTACTAATAACTTGCTACATGGTTCAAGGCTTCAAGCCCCTATGGAATGGTGCTAAATAGTCATCACTACAAAATGAGGTTGAGTTTATTGGGAGTATGATACAAGGGCTAAACCATCCCATCTTTGTTTTCTTATGGGCAAACATGGTGGGCCTGAAAACTCCATCTTTGAAGTCCATTGAATCCTGTCCAGCAGGTCCAATAAAAGACCCATATATCCATGATTCACGTAGTTTAGTAGTCATTTAATTGGGATTATTGAGTATTGTATTTTTCAGAAGTTTTAGTCTTTGTTTGGTTTGATATTATTTATTTCTAAGTTGATTTTAAGGGTTTCTTGTAGAGGGTTAGTTTTTAAGAAGGTGAAAGTGTGATTTCCATCACTTTTTCATTAGGCGTTATTTTTGGAGATTTGGAACCTATCCATTTGACTTGATTTTAGTGTTTTTTGTAAGGTTGTTCCATTTCCTTTCCAAAAGAGTCCAGATTCTTATAAATCTGATGTGATTTGGGGAAGTTGTGACAAAAATACTGACAAGTTTAACACTTTGTGACGGAGATTAACCATTTTAAAGTTTTAGGAGTTTAGACTTTAGCCTATTAATCTGGAGGTGATGAAATGGTGCCAAATATTTTTTTGATGAATACAGTTGATGCTCTAGCATATTAATTTGGTGCAGTTCCAAAATCTCTCTTTTCTTGAAGGTGTTGCTGCCTTCAAGAACCTCTAGGTCCAACACCTTCAAGAACCTCTAGGTGCTGACTCCTAAAGATTCAGTGGTACTAACACTATTGACTTTATCTTTTCCCTTGTACTTCTTTATTTCTATCTTATTTTATTATCTATTACCTGCTACCCTAGTTATGATTTATTTTTTATTAATCTCAAAATTCTGCTAAAAAATCTTTACCTGGTTTTCCTTATTCTTTCAACTTGTTTTCTACTTTATTTTAAATTTTAGATATCCTTCAACTACCTCATGGCTGCTGTGTTGCTTGATGGTTTGCTTTGTAAAACTTGTGGTTTATAGTTTCCTATTGATTTCTTGTAATTTATCAATAAATCCTATAGTTCTATTCTCCTTTTCATACCTCACGATTACTTGTTATCCGTATTGTGTGATTCATCCTTCCTCTTGATGGTTCCTGCATCATGTATAGATAGTCTCCCATTCCTTCATTCCTTTTCATTGTTCTTCTACTATTCATTATTTTCCAAATTATAAAATTTCTTCCCCCCAGCTGTGGTGGACAGTTTTATGCCACGGTTTGTTTTGAGCTGCTGACTCATGGAGAAAATAGAAGGGCAAAAGAAAAAAAAAAGGGTTCTGGAAGTACAGAAAAAATGGGGAAGGGGGGGGGGGGGGAAGAGGTATGTGTTTGTGGTGTATTATGGGAGCAGGCTGTAACTTTCTTTTAATACATATGCAAGCTCCCTGGAAAATTTACCTGAAAGAAAATAGAAGAGTAGATAAAGTACTTTAATTGCATTACTGGAATTTTATAGCTGAGAAGGGATATGGAATCATGTATTCCCACTGTTATTTTGAAACAGGTAGCCAATATACTCAACAGACAATTCTTTTATTCTAATCTTTATCTTCATCTCAAGCCGTCATACATGATTAGTTTCAATGCTTAAGAGAGAGTTTGCTAGAATTCTAAGGATCCATGCACTATCTCTTCTCGCTCAGTAATGATATATTAAATGCTACTTAACCCTAAACATTCTAATATTATGTATCTGTTCTGCAGGATATGGCATTTGATACTGAATCTGTAGGCTCAGAGATTTATTTAGCTTTGGGGCTGACTGGTTCGGGTAAAGGAGTTGCTGGAAACCCACAAGTGTTGTCACTCCTTTCTTCGCTTCTGGAGAGATCTGTTCAGAAGAATGAAAAGTTATTAGAAACAACAATAAAGAAAGATACAGTTACAATCTTTCATGGTTTAAGAGCACCCACCCTGAGCATTCGACAATACATTGATCGCATTTTCAAGTATGCAAGCTGTAGCCCATCTTGCTTTGTGGTTGCATACATATATATCAATAGATTCCTCCAAAAGACGGATGTTCATCTCACTTCCCTCAATGTTCACCGGCTTCTAATCACAAGTGTGATGGTAGCAGCAAAATTTATTGATGATGCGTAAGTATTATTCCCCATAGCCATATTTGTTTACAACTGACTATTCTATATTTGAATACCTCTCAAAAACAGAGAGCTGATGGACGTCATCCTTAATGATACCTACCCTCATACCTTACACTTGGGTCTTCAACTCTTCAATCCCAGACTTTGGTTTAGGAGGTCGATAATGGGAAATAGCCCAATAATTAGGCGAATAGACCAGGGGTTATAACTTATAACCTTGCTATCTAGACTTGAAGGTTGGATGACCAAAAGGAATAAACCCGCTAAAATCAGCACCAATTGAACTCTAGGAATTCCTAAAAGCCTTGAAACTTGAAAGCATACACTTACTTTTATTTTATTTTTTATGAATGCATGAACACCCTTAATAGATAAGAAAAGTTTGAATATGCACCAAATCCATGTTCTAGATCAATCCTGGTATTCACCATCAAACTCTTTTTTTTCCGCTGCTCCATCTTCTTCATATTTATAAACTAAATTTACTAATCTTAGAAAACCTTAACTACCATGAAACAACTAAAGAATCTCCTAATTCAAATAAACCTTAAATAGATAATTCTTGTCACAAATTGATACTGTGCCAATATTTTAACTAGAACTTCTCCAATCCCATCAGTTTCACCAGATCTTGGACTCATTAGAAAGGTAACTGAATTACCTTCCAAGTGACATAACTGAATTACCTTCTGTGACACTAAATCAAGTCAAAGTGTCAACTGCATTAGTTTTGATCTCCCCAAATATAATGTCTAAAGAAAAATGATGAAAATAGGACTATCTCCAATTTTGGGACTGGTTAAAATCCAATTAAATTGCCCACAAAGTCAAATATGGGCTGTATTGCATCCCGCATCATTCCCTCTGATTAATAAAACTCATCTTTGAGTTTTGAATGTAGAGGATTAACTTGATGTCTAGACAAGGTGATTTATCTTTGATTTTCCTTTCTACTTCATGCCAGATCAGTTTTGGCATCTGTCTTTTGATTGTCACCTCGAACATAAAATTAAAATTCAGATTTGAAGTACTTGTGAACTTGGCAATAAAAAAGTAGGAATCACTTAAAATCTTGATGAACCTATTTCTTCTTGAATTGATTTGCTCCTTGGCAATTCAAAATAGTTGAATCTAAATACTTGATTTT
This sequence comes from Platanus orientalis, assembly GCA_025762735.1. Taxonomy (NCBI): domain Eukaryota; kingdom Viridiplantae; phylum Streptophyta; class Magnoliopsida; order Proteales; family Platanaceae; genus Platanus; species Platanus orientalis. The sequence goes on along the minus strand of JAOXJP010064181.1, from coordinate 1,298 downwards.
CAGCTGTAATTGGACATGATTGTGGGATCATCTCCATACTAGAATCAACTAAAAGAGGGTTTTTGACTCATTCACCCTAAAGTTTGGTACTTAGGTTCGTCAACTTGTGGCTCTATTGCTCCAAAATTTCTCTCTCACTCTAGTTACATCCATGATAGCAAGAATATGCTTAAAAGAACCCAATAACTATGAATCTTCCCTCATCTTATTAAGGGTATAATTTTCTATTGCACTCGAGTTACATCCATGATAGCAAGGATATACTTAACAGAACCCCAAAACTACATATCTTCTCTTATCTTTTTAAGGGTAGAAGCATGTCTTTTCAGGCCATTAACAATTCATAGTTTCTCCACTCATGCCATTCCTTAAAGAATATGGTAATTTTTCACTTTTCTTTCAACATCTTTTTACATGTTGCATTGTTAGAGTATCTATAGAAAAGAAAATGAAAATTGACTTTCAGGATTTTTATTTAATTCTTGGGTTGCATCCAACTCTATTGTTTTGTCCGAAGCTCTTTCAGAAATCAGATATTTAACTTGCCTATGTCCAAAGCATACGCATCAGCTGCTGAACTCAGCATCGCCACTGATTTTGGATTGGTACATGTCTTTTTTAAAATGACATTGTGTGGTGTGTTTGATACCATGCAATGAAACCAAATAGCTTATTGGAAAAGCTATTGTCAACCTACCCAACATACTGAACTAGAAAGCAAAAATACTAGCCAAGTGAGAAACGAGTCAATGTTGGAAAGACCCACCTCTCATAGAAGTCGCTGCCCAAGTAGAGATGAAGCATCATTCATTTACATTCTGGCCGCTAGGAGTTCAAGCAAAGAGTGTAAGACCACAACCCATACATGTAGTCTATAACCTTTCTTCTGTTTTGCTAGACACCAATCTGAACAACCCTAGCAAAGGCAGCTTGTAAGCCACCCTATAACACAGCATAACTAATCCCAAGCAGGCTTTACAAACCTTATAAGATTCTGCAATAGAGAATATCTTTCCTTCCAAGCATCCTTTAATAGGAATTGTCTTTGGATTTTTGGTCCCTGTAATTGGAACCAAAGATAACACTTCAACCAATTTGGTGCTTTCGTCTCAAGGATAAATTTGTACTAATTCCTTTTCTTTGAATAATCTTAGATTCTTAGCTGCTATTCATGTAAATCTTCCCTTTTAACTGTGTAGCTGTATATATTGGTGATAATTTACCATTTGGCACTTCATGAGAACTTTGTGCAGCAGCTTGAGGTTAAGTCCAGCTTGTCCACTTCCGGGGGGGGGGGG
>JAOXJP010064171.1:0-15544 GCA_025762735.1 Platanus orientalis | reverse complement strand
AGAGGTAGTAAAGAGGGACATGGCAGCTTGTAATTTAACAGCAGATAAGGCTTTAGACAGAGCGAAATGGCGTAACAAGATTCATGTAGCCGACCCCAAATAGTTGGGATAAGGCTATTTGTTGTTGTTGTTGTTGTTGTATTTCATAGAATGCAAGTAGGAATAGGAATAAAGTGATACACCTAGTGGCCAAAAGTGGGTTTGAGTATAACGACATGAATCTTACAATTATCCAGAGTGCTACAAATCAAGAAGTACCTCTATGTATGAATAATTAATATTAATACTATAGTCCTTATGACCAAAGGAAAAAAAAAAGGACCTAGGAACTACAGAGATAAAAAGGATTTCCACCAAAGGAGAGATGGCTAGTAAGAAAATTTCAACTTTTTTCTATCAAGGAATGGGAAATGAGAAATGAGTTAGGTTAGGATTAAGGTATTCATATGTTGTATTCTACATAACATGGCCTACAATATTATATATATATGAATCGCTTTATTGTGAAGTATCATATTGGCCCATTTTGCCATCGGTACCTCCATATTCTATTGAGTAAGATTTGACAACGGATTTGAGTTAGTAATTCAAAGACTGTCATTCCTTGATTTTGATTCACGCGGAAATTCAGGAACTATGATACTAGGTGAAATGGAGAGACCTAAATTAAGATTTGATCTTTTTGAACCCTCTGTGTAACTCACTATAGGTCCGGGAAACAAATAGAAAATGTACAAACACAATTTTCAACAATAAGAAGGAAAAGGATTGAATAGAGGAACTCCTAAGCATTTGGTGATCTCAAATGTGTCAATATCAATGGAAGGGTGACTCATTCTTTTGATGAATCATTTCTTTGGACAAAAGAGGATTATGTAGATACTTACTCAAAATCTCACTTATCAGATTCCATTATGGAAGGCACCATTTTTTTTTTCTAAGAAATTGGCTATGAAATATTTGATCTATGCATAATATCATGAAAAATGGATACAAATTTTTAACTACTACTTAGTATCGGCAATAGGTCTGAAAAAGTATCCAAAAGTGTGGGCTCCGGGAATGGTTGAAACCATACCCAATTTTAAAAAGGTGTTATCCAAACGCATTTCAAGTAATTATAGTAAAACATGACATGTTGACCCTCTGACTTTTCTGGTGATACGAATGTATTTAAGTAATTGCCGCTCTATTGCACCATAATGAAAATACAATTTTTGTTTTTCTTCTAGACACGCGAATACAATATTGAGATCTTTTCCTAGAACACAATAGGTTTTCTAAGATCACTTCCGGCTTTAGGAATTTTACTAATTAGTCCTATTGTTCTCTGGATTGATCAGAAGATCCTTTCAATTTACTAGAATCCGTTACTTGAATGAAAATAAAATCTTGTGGAATCATATTGAGTATTTAACGATACATTCCTATTACATTCTGAATTTATACGAATATGATAAGATGTATCCATATTCACTTTAAGCGAACTGAATATAAATCTAAAACAGATACATAATTGGATAGTAGACAGCCTAAATCAGAGATCATTTAAGTTCAAATCAACTCGGGTTCAAACGGAGAGAGAACACACTAATACACTAATACCAATCAACACATGACATGATGCATGACAAAGGGTGTCTTCATAAATACACAAGGGGTAAAAATTAGTTTGTTTTAAGTAAATAGCATAGATAAGTCACTTGTGCTTTCATAATTAGCTTTCAACAAAAAAAAAAGAAGAAAGATTTCCATCAGATAGCCTTTAAATTAGGGCAAAATTGGATGGAACCAAGTCCTCATCACAAAACAAACCATATCATTGGTTTATATATATAATCAAAAATAAAAACCTTACATTAGCATCTGGCATTTTTAGATCTGTTCATTTGACCTTTATTATTCACACATATAAGATCGAATGATTCTGAGAACCTGATTTTATATTAGACTGTATGATAGATTCCCATACCCAAATGTGTGTTGATGATCGGTCTATCCATTTTCAAACTGTAAACTTTTAAATCCCCTTCTTTATCAAATGGAAGTGTTTTGATCAAAATCCACCAGCATAATTATCATTTTGAATTCTGATTTACATTAATAAATATACACCACTAAAAAATTTATGATCATAACTTTAAATGGATGGTCCAATTCAAATGGAATAGGATAAAAGATAAACCTAAATGCCTCTACAAGTTGAACAGCAGCAAAAACTAGATCTTTTAAATTTGAAGACCTAAAATTCATAATACTCATGAAAATTCGCGAATTTCTATTTAGAAGAGTTTATTATGATGGGTAATGGCAATGAGCTGTACCAGCATAATTATAAGTGGTTAACGAAGTGCTTATTTTGGTCTCTGAATAGCACCAAAAATTTTATTACCATGCCTGTTATTTTGATTCATAAATGATTCTCAATTTGCCTACTGAAACTTATTTAAGCTCCATAGAGTTTAGAACCAACAATTTGCTCAGAGATGATAAACCTAACCTGCCCCCTCCATATACCATTTTATGTGATCAAACTCATCTAGGAGATTCATTGACCAAATATTAGCAACGATGACTGTACCAATCTGATCTACCAGCACTAACATTATAGAATATGGTCTATTGATTGGATAATTACATTAATATTATGCAATAATTTTCAAAATAAGAAATGTCTGTGGAACCAGAGGATGATGGTTGCTGCTACTTACGAGTATGATGCTTGCGAGGCTACAAGGTTTAGTACACCACATTCACTGTAGAGGATACACAGTCATACGTTTTACTTATGGAAGAATCCAACCTCATTTAAGATTGATATCAGCATTACTTCAAGATCCTTGGAAATTTATTCAAGCCTTCAATGGTGGCTAGTGGAGAGGAAACTCCTTTTGCTTCTTACATTACTATATAGTTGGGGTTGAGCAGACCTGGTTAGCTAGATGATGATACAAGAGGCACAGGCTCTGGAGCCACCTCCACTCCAAAATGCCCGTTATTAACATGGCAAAGCTTACTGTCGGATCCCCAGATACTGGCAGCTTTCACATCGTCCTGGGTCATCATTCTGGAGAACTCCTCATGGTCATACTGAAATTTGGTTCTTCCCCCGAATTCAGTTGGAAGGTCCTCCTCCTTGAAATATGACTTCATGAGCTCCACACTGTCTTTGTTCTTTGGGTAGACGAATTTCACCTTATGGAATGTTTTCGTATCCAGGAAGTACTTGACAATCTGTATGAACATAAATTGAGCAGGTTCATTAACAAGATAGAACAGCAACCACAAAAGATGGTTGAATTCACAAACACATTAGGGGAATATCCGGGAAAGCCTGTCCATCTAGCCTGGGATTACAGACGTAATTCACCTGGGAGATATCCTAGGCCCAATAATGAGCTATTGCATGTGCCCTCATTTTTTAACAGTCCATAAGGAAAAACTCAGTGTGTGTGTGTGTGTGTGTTTTCAAACATGAGACCTTCATGAAAAGCAGCAGCAGGGAGTGGGGGGCGGGTAGCTGCGCTCTGGTTACCAGAATTAGAATCACTGGATAGAATAGTGGCCTGGTATTCAGTTTAAGAAGAAAAACATAGGTAAAAGAAACTACCCTGAAATAAAAGGAATGTCTCTGTTTGTTTCTCCCTAAATATCAAGGAATATTCTGATAATTTGACATCATGTGGCCTTCATGATTTCTTTTCACCAAAAAATAAAAGATATTTTCAGGGGTAATTTGGGCTCAAACCTTCCAAAATGCTTCAAAAACCCTCGGGGGATTGTAGAGAATTGCTACCGCAAGCCTCTCGGGGTAGTGGTTCTGTAAAATGTATGAGGATTCTCGGGCGGTTTTGATGGGCACGTTGGCTTTCTTCAATGACCATCCAGTGAAATCTATCAACCATGCTATCTGTTCTTGACCCTCTGGAAGATTAAGTACAGCATTCTCTAAGAGATACACCAGATGGCGAACCTGGCTGCCTGGTGATGATGTGTTCTGCAAGTTAAAAAGATGTAATGGTCAATTTTCAAGGTTACCAAAACTGCATGCACACCTAAAGAGAGATCATCCAAGTATACAACCTGCATTCCCGGTCTAAATATAAGAACAGTCCTCCCATATCGATCATGAAAGTTTGCTCTATACGCTTTGCCAGTCTCTCCTTCACTTGCTACTTCATGCTGATTATACGGTAAGTTTAAAAAGTAAGTGCAAACTTGCAGGAAACAACCACAAATGAATATATGTTTCTATACACCAATGATGAAGGCACGTGTTGTATAATTTGGGTTTTATGCAAGTAATGTTTATTCAGCAAGTGTTGTGAAATCCTTTGTCACACAAGTCAATAAAATCAAAAGCCTACAGAACTCATTATGATATGTTTAACACACAGACTCAGATCTGTGTTACTGGTACAGTAACTAATCCAATCAGTTAAGGTTTTGAACAGATTGCTTTAACCTAGTGCAGCAGCAGTATTTCAGAACAGAGTCTTGATTGCATACAGATAGCACAAGCAGAGAGTCACCAGTATGAGCAAATTGCACTCAACAGTATCAGTAATCAAACCAAGAAAACACAGGAATACTTTTTATCAACAGTAACAGGATGTTGTTCTCAGTATTTCTGTCCACATAATGTTACCAGCAGATGCAATTAACAATATGAGTGGTAAGTCAGATATGAAATCACCAGTGGTTGTGACAATTTCAGAGATTCCAGTAACATCTCTAGCAAGCCAACCCCCGCCCCCACTCCCACCATCTGATATTTGCAGCTCCCTCTCCCTTCATCAAATCACACCTACCACCATAATCCACTTTTCTCCCGTTTTTATTTTGGAGACATTCAAATAGGTGCAACCATACCATCTTTAAGCAACAACTTTACTCCCCTATGCAATTTTTAACCAGATGATGGAGCTGGCCCTGGAATTCATTATACCCACATATCGCTGCTCCCTTCAGCCTCAACATGTTAGCAATGTTGCCAGAATGCCTTCTCCATTGGGTTGGATCAAGATTAATACTAATGGCTCAGCCTTGGATAACCTAGGACCGACAGTATAAATGGTTTCTTTTTAGAATGCAATGGGTCTATGTTTGGGTGGTTACTCTATTTCCAACAGTCAAACCAATAAAGTGGTTGCCAAACTGAGGTCCCTCTACATTGGTGGTCTACTGGGATGGGGTAAAGGTTTTGGAACCTGTGGGGGATGTGGACATATGGCCCTAGTATATATGGAAAGTTTGGACAAAGAGAAAGCTACAAGGACCAACCAAAAAAGGAAGGATAGAAAGATTCAGTTTCTAATTCTCAACAGCTTCGAATATCTTTTCTTGTGTTTTACTAGTAATTTCTAAGGGTATTGTATGTCAAATTAGCAAGTTTATTATTGCTTTCTTATTCAAAATTTAGAAGTGAAAGGTGTATAAAAGGATCCAAAATGTGGGATAAGAAATAATTGAATTTTCTTTACTCAAAATTTTTTGTTTTCTCTTTAAGAGTTCTGTCCTCATGGAATGAAGGAATATTGTTTTTTTTTTTCTCTCACTTGGTTCACCTACACACTTATTATCTGCGTTAGTTTGTTATCCCTCAACTCACAAGCAACCATAGATGAGATTAACTCTAAGCCTGCTTCCATCTGGAGGCACCAATGGATTGCCTTGCTCTGAAATGACGTCCTTAGAATGTTGACTCCAACTTTCTTACCAGGAGACTAACCAGTTTTCTGATACCTTTGCCAAAGACGAATTGGATCACAAAAATATTTCTTCTGTTTTTGACTCTCAACTAGAGAATCTGGTACCTGTACCCCAGGTCAATGCTTAGGAACTGTTCCACATTCTGTACTCTAGTTAAATAGCTCCACTCATCTGGTTCAAAAAGAAGGAGAAGAAGAAGACTGGAAATATTTAAGAAATGTACTAAGTAAAAATCGCAAATGGTATCAATGAGAGAACAATGATGAACAAACATTTATCCTAAAAGCCAGTCTCTGCACATCAAACATGGGATGAGACACAATACCTACATATAAAATTAATAGCCCCCTAGCACGAGTTATGTTCAACTTTAGACAAAAGGGTTGGTGCCTCTGAACAAAGAGGACCAATTAGAACTGCTACTAGGCCCACATGCTGCCTCTTGAGTCCTTAATTGGTGGGGCTAGATCCCTTTTCTATAAAGTGTGGCTTGCTCAAACAAAAACTCTTGGGCTCTCATTAAAGTGCTCCAATAGGCTGACCATACAAATGGAGAACCCAGACCTTCCTACTTGTTATTTTTTACAGTGCAGTCTTTTAGGCTTTCTTATTTGTTTTTAGAGAGTCCTTTATTTAGTTCTTTGAGTCTTATTAGATCTACGTTAGAAAATTTGAGAATTCTTTAAGTTGCTTGAGACTTGAGAGTGTCTTTATGTCTGAGTTCTGGTTGTTATTTTAGCTCCCCAATAATAAGCAAGAGAAGACATTTTCTAACCCCACTGAAGTCTAATAACAAGGTCTAAGCATTGTATATTGACATAAAATTGAATCAATGGTTTTTCCAAGATTTTTTTTTTGGCTTAGTTAGTATCTGTCTTTGTGGTGCGGCTTCATCAAAATCCTAGTCTCAGCAAGGCGTGACTCCAATTTAAACTAGAAGATGTGTGAGTGCTCTAAATCTTATTCCATATAACCCTATGTGAGGACCTTGGTTTTCTGTCAAGCTTTCTCCAATCAGCCACCCATCTTACCAGCCCTATTTCACTTATTTGACCAGCCCAAAACCCACACTAAATTTCTCACCCCAATTCCATAAACAACAACAACAAATAGCCTTATGCCAACTATTTGGGATCGGCTACATGAATTCTGTTCCACTATTCCACTCTATTTAGGGTCATATCTGCTGTTAAATTACAAGCGGTCATATCTCTTCCAGTTCCCTAAACCCTTACCCATAATAATTGATCTCCCAAACTCCTACCTAGGAACCCTAATTGGCATAATCCTAACCCCTAGATACCATTAGTCTAATTCTCCATGAACCAAAGACATTAATTTTGTTTGATAAAGAATTCAAAAACAATATACTTTAATTTCCCCAAATCCTAAAGCTTCCATATGCCAAAACCTAGGAAGGTCCCAACATTTGTTGTGAAGCGCCAGATATCTTTGATCACCATAGATCAGTAGGTGCAGACCCCTTATAAGACGTGCATAAGTATCTGGCATCCATCATTGGTATTTAATTAGCACCATAAAAAAAAATTAAAAAAAAAATAGAGGCTTCTCTACATCGTGTAAGTACCTCTTAAAAACACAACGTGAGCTGTATAATGAAGCATCTATATGTTATATGAGAGGATAATAGAAACTATAACCAAATGGAAAGCCATTTGTAAGTTTTGTAAGTAGTAACTCATACAATAAAGGACTTTAACCCTGAACTCACAAAAAAAAGAAAAACACTCTGATACTGGTACAAAAACAGGAAACAAGAAAAACCTATAAATTTAATACAAAAGAAAATTTTAATATATGTAATACAAAATCTCATCAAAATACTATAAACTCTTGGGCATTTACCCACTACAAGTTCCTTGATCCTATTTTTCTCACTTTCAATGAGGGATATCAAGCTCTGGCTGTATCAAAGAAGATACGCATCGATTGGAAAGTTCCTCTACAAATAATATATTCACATTTTCATCTGTCCCAAGTCATTTTAAAACTTAGCAAGAAAATACAAACAAGATGAAGAGAAGGAAAAGAATCAATGGACTGCAGCACCAAAATAAATAATTAAAATTCTGAATTTTGCTCATTCTTGAGAACAACTGAGCAAGGGTAGGTCTAACTTACCCAGCGAATTTCCTCGGGCTTATATGTTGACCTCCACTCGAGCGATTCTTCCAACATTTTCTTTGACTTGTCAACATCCCAGTTTCGAGCTTCTAAATATCTCCTCAGGCATGCATCAGTGCAGTATTGTAGACTACATCCTGATAGTGGTCCAATAGCAGTCCTGAGCTCATTGACCTGCTTATAGGATAAGGATTTGGAGCTTATTTTGACATGTAATATTTATTAAAAGTGAAAATTGTTTCCTCTAGAAGGAAATTAAAGAAACTTTGAAAAGTTCAGTTGATCCAATGTTATGGTTGGAAGTTTGAATTGAACAGCCTTTATTACCAAATACTATAAAAATGAAATACATGATTAGGAAGACAGTTCTAGGAGGTTTATGCGCACGTACATATAGATTAGCATTTCCTTATGGCTTGCAAACCATTAGAGAGAGTCCCACAACCATATATGGAATATGATCATTTAATTCAATGCATAACTCAATAGACAAGGAGTTAAGATGCAATCTCGAAGTATTATCCACAATGAAACCACCTTAATTAAAAACCAGTAATTATGTACCCAAATAAATCCAATAGGCATGTGATGTGACTGACTTGTATAGCTGAGCTTCTGATTACCTTCACATCTTGCTGCATAGAATCATTCTCCTGATGATTATGCGAAAGCCTTCTCCGAAACATGGTGACTGCTTTCTCAATTGCAATGAAGTCCAACCTATAACAGTAAACTCATATAAGACCATTTGAAATAGTTCTGTTCAAAATCACCAGCTTGCTGAAACAACCTGACAAGTCCCTTCATAAAGGAATGTAGAGTTTGAAAACTTGTTCAAAAAGAAACTGAAGCAATAGAAGAACAAATCCGGGGCTAAGAGTAGTAAAAAAAAAAAAAATAGCCAAGTCAATGAATTAAAAGGATTTTAGACAGGCTTGGATGCTGTATATGTCTGAGTTTGAGATTCTACATTGCAAAGTTCTAAAACTAAATCCATAAGATCAATGTGTTTCAGGAAGAACAGCGCTAATTACTGTATGTGATTAAGCGCATAATTCCTCTATGTTGTTTATCTCCTAAGCACAACACAGAAACTAATGAAACCTCATTTAGTTATGTTTTAACCACAAAATCCACACGAAATATAGTTAACAAGGCTCTCCAGAATATTTCTGCTGGAAATAAAATTTTCCTATGCCAAGTAAGACATTGTGAATATGCATTAAAGAAAATGGATATACCGGGTGAAAGAATTTAAGATACGCATGGAATCTATTATGCATATCCAAAACCTGTTTCAATGCGTAAATAAACTTAAAAAATAATATTTCAAATGGGAAGTCGCAGATACTTTAGCTATTTACAATAAAACAAACAATGAATTTACTAATCAGTATGCAGATTTGAAAGCTGTTATATAATATCAAAAACACATCTCTAAGTCAATTCAGACATGACAATGTTGGCATTGTAATATTTATGATTTCTATCACAGATATATAAGGTAAACTTATTTTTCATAATAATTAATAATTTTAATTTAATCTCTGCAATTTTCATAAATAAAATATATTTTAAAATTACATTTATGGAAGAGTATGGTATGCCTACAGATCTGATAGATTAACCATTAACCAAACTACACCTACTGTTAATATTTCTTATAATACTATTAATTTTTTGTTTTTAATATTTTTATTTACTTACAATTTTTTAATGATTTTACTACATATTTATATGCTGAAAAAAATCAGGGGCCTATCCGTCCAATAGATTGGCCATAGACGTGTCAGTTATCACATATTATTAAACAACCTTATACTGTTAGATTTAAGTGGAAAAAGGATTAATTGTTCTTGGAATTTTCATTTTTCATCAAAAAACAAAAAACAAAAAACAAAAAACGAAAGAAAAGAAAAAGAGCTTAAATCGTGATTTATTTTAATCATAGATGCATGGATTTGACATATGAACCTATGGGCATTGCGGGAAGGGCAAAATTTGGGTGCTGGCAGAACCATAACTCAATGATCCTATACATCTTATTTACCTTTTTTTCTAAGCCAACCAAAAAATAAGGTAAGTGGAAATATTAGAAAAAAATTACAACCAGTGTTTTTCCACTTGATCCACTCCTACAGGCCCAAGTGAAGGTTTTTCCAACCCCTATCAAGATGGAGTGGCCTTTCTTAGGTTTTGATTGTCAGAAAAGATCAAAGTCATTTAAATAATTAAAAAAAAAACACAATGGGTCTTCAGCTGTACCCTTCAATACCTCAGGAATTTTACATTCCTCAAGAATATAGTATCTGTAAACCTATAAAAGGGGACCTTTTTTTCTTCAGTTGGTACTTGGTAGGCAATGGTTAAATTTGTGGTTAGTGAGTAAAGATCCGAGGTCTCATGTACAACACACCAAGACTTTACCAGTGATCAAGGCAAGAGACTTAACATACGTATTATAATAATATATTCTTCTATAAAATTTACATTCTTTCTATAATGCATAGTTACATGAACAAAAATGTTTTGAAGCATATCTCCTAATGTGTGAAATAAATTGAACAAACATGTTTGCATTTTAGGTTTCCAAAGTCACCACATCAGACACCTCACATTAGTTCCAGACATTGAAAATTAGAGATAGGAAGAAAAAAAAAAAGAACATTAAGAAAATTCTTAGTTCGTATAACAAGGTTCTAGATTGGAGTCTCACCAATCTCAAACCAGGGAATACCCTGTAGTCTCACCACCATATGAGGAGGATTCACATCCAAACTTCTTATCAAAAAAAATCTACATCTAAACTCAAGAAGTAGCATTGCAAACTTCAAATTTTAATTTACTTCGAAAGGAGAATTACATAGGTATTTATAGAGTTCAGAAAACATCTTATTGACGCCAATCAAATATATAATTTCTGGAAAAAATGAAAAAAAAAAATCCCTTAACTAGAATCTTCCAAAAGAAAATTGAACTTGAGAAAGAAAATCTAAGTAATATATTGTGAATCCCTGTGGGTCTCATATAAACTGTACGGACAACTATCTTTGAAGCTCCTTACGAAATGAGCATGCTGCTTTGTTCAGGGCATGCAAAGAGGCCCTAAAGACCGAAGCTTGCAGGTATAGACTTGAAGGCCCGTGGGCGTCTGCATCACCAGTTTTACAGTATATGGGTCAAACACATTGATCCACTCCAAATCAAGTGCACATTCATGGGCTCAACCTCTTAAATAAAGCAATTACCGCAGGGGAACTAAGTGCAAGGCCCGGGAGAATATTTGAGTCCACAGGGGGATTTGAACTCGCAACCTAAAACCTGTTCGATGTCATCTTAAATAAAGCAATTAACCATCTCTCCTAAAATCCCCTAAGGTAATAGGAGAGGGATGAGTTAATATACTAATTATATTTCAACACAACCACCTCCTGCGGGTTACATCCCGTTTCCCTAGCAACCAACCTTGCTGTCAATCTTGACCAGACCCCTACAGATCTTACTTTATTTCATTTCACATTGCCTAACAACCAAGACGTTCCTTCATCATCAACTTTTCCCAAAGAGAAACAAATATCCTCTAAAACAAGAAAATAAATAAACATCAGAATTCCATCATCATATTCATCTATCCATCCATTCATATTATTGATTCCAAAGCTCATGAAGAAACACCCTATCACACACTAATTGTGCAACAGACTTTTAAACCCACCTACCATGGATCTTCGAAAAGCTTGCGAAGAACCTCTCAGCGAAAAATTACCTACCAGTCAATGTCTTAAATACTCAACCTCTTAATTCAAGCTCAACAAGTAGGCAAGCAGTATCCATGAACAAGCTAATATCAATCAAGGCAAACACCTATGACCCTAAAACCCACTGAAAACAGAATTCTCAGCATCAACGCCTTGTTTTAAGAACTATCGCACAACACGTTACAAATCAATATCGACATAAGCGAAGAATCAACATGGATAGAGGCTAAATATGAGCTTAAAATCTCTCTTAAGAGGCTTTCCACTCAAATCTAAAAGCAAATATAAAAAATAAAAAATAAAAAATCTAAAGTTTGCATTAAAAAAGTAAAAATCTATACCCTTAGTAACAGATTTCCACACGAAATTCATACAAACAACAGGGGAGAAAAAGATTAATAGTTAAGGACGCGATACAAACAGTTGAAATTTTCAGATATTTCTGATCTTCTTCGTCTTCTGCTGCGTGTATCAAACAGATAGAGAGAGAGAGTGGGTAAGCATACCTGGTGAAGCAGACGAGAGAGAGAGAGGGAGCTTTCTCTCATTGCCCTGTATATTAAGGCAGAGGGCAGGCAGAAAAAAAATATATTTTTTTGACTTTCTGCAAAGAGTAGGAAATCGAGAGAGACAGCAGCCGGTTTGGATTTTTTAATCTTCGGCTTCCCGCGAATACGGACTGACATACAGTTAGATATTATCGGACTGGGAAAGAATCTTCTACACCCAACTTTTCTGTCTCCCCGTGTCCCCACACACAAAAGGTGAGACATATAGGGTTAAAACTGTAAAAACAGTTTTCAAAAAAAAACAAAAACTAGATACCCTTAAAATGGAATTTATAGTGTTAAAACCATTTAAAATGTTAAAACCATTTAAAAAGTATTCAAATGAGCATTTGCTCTAATTATTTAAAAGAGGCACCAAATTCAAAAACCAACATGTGTCAGCCTGTGGTGTGGGGATACAAGGGGACAAAAGAATTTGGCTGTAGCATATCCTTTTTCTTCTGCACTGTAGTGCCCTATAGATTTTAAATCATCTCCAGTCTAAATGGACAGGTAATCAGTGCATGACATGTGGCCTCATAAAGGGTGTTTGAGTCAATATACATAGTCAAAGGATAGTACTACCATAAATAAATACCTGTATATTTATTAATATACCCTTTGTCAGACATCATGTCGCATCGTGAACAGAGACTGGAGTGGTACTTACGGAGATGATGTGATCTCGCCCATATATGCACGTAGACTAAGATCTTAAGATTACCGAGCTGGGAGTAGGTACGGAAATTTGCTTTTGATATCATATGCGCCACCCCCCTTGTGCGGCTCTCAAGGGCCCCATAGGGGGGAATCAATTCACTTTTTGGAGGTGAAGTGACATCCCAAAAATTGAATTGATTCCCCCCCTGTGTGGCCCTAGAAAGTGAAGTGACATCCCAAAAATTGAATTGATTCCCCCCCTGTGTGGCCCTAGAAAATGAGGTGACATCCCAAAAATTGAATTGATTCCCCCTGTGTGGCCCTAGAAAGTTGCACAAGAGGGTTAGCGTGGAGGATTTCAGGTCATATATTAGGATGACATCCGGGGCTGAGTATCAGTACCTAAAAGTGGCTTTCACTTTTTGAGGGATGCTTATTACTTTTCAGCACTGATGTGTCCACCCCCTAATGTCATCCTATGCATCAGGAAAAACAAATTTCTGTATATAATCTTTTCTGAAGATTATCACATCCGAAAGTCGTTGCTTATTTCAGAATGACACGTGTTAAAAAATAGAACACATAAGGTAGATTTTTTATACAAGACTTTAAGCGGACAGGAGAGGATCCTTGGTGCGATCTTAACCATCAAATGATGAAAATTCCGACATTTTCAATCACTTGACACAATGACGCATGCCAATCAAGGGATAGTTCAGTAAAAACAGATTAAACAAGCCAATAAAGGGAAAGGATCTGTTACACCCAAATTTCGTTGTGCCCACACCATAGGTTAACATGTGATGGTTTTTTGAATTTGGTCTCTTTTAAATAAAGAGAGCAAATGTTCATTTGAACACTTTTTTTTTTATGGTTTAGATCCTATATACCGCATAAAAATGGGTACCTATTTCTTATTTGAAAATTATTTTTGCAATTTTGACCCTATATCCACTCACCACTTATTGTATGTAGAGCTAAGGGAAACAGACAAATTGGGCGTGTAGTAGATCCTTTCCCCTAAAAAAAAAATACATGATTGTGATGCCTGTACTGCAACAAGAGAGTAGTCCGAGCGGCACATCACGGGGCATTTGACCCCTCACCTTCCATGAGGAAGACTGATGCCAAACCTAGCCACCAGCATGGGGCAATGGCCATGGTTGTTATCACATGATCATGAAATTTTTTGGGTTTTGGTGAACATACATGACTAGGGACTACCTAAGGTGAGGAGCAAATCTTATGTGATTAATGTGTGGTATGCACTACAGACTGACACGTGAAATGTTTTAAATTTGGTGCCTCTTTGGACATTTTTTTTTTATGTTGAATACTTTTAATCCTTGCAAGCAAGTATGGTCACACCAAAATTGATTACAGGTGGACCTCTTGGTCACCAAAGAATCTATTTTTATTATTTTTTGGAATGATATGACGTGTTTAGAACAATTGGCAATAAATAAATATTAAATAAATAATCATATCATTGAAATGACAGACAAGAGGGAAATAATACAAAAGCTCAAAGCTTAAAGGTTGAGAGTAAATTAAAAAAAATTATTGAGGCATACTATTAGTAGTCAAATTAAAAGACCACAAATATGATATGACATCCCCATGGATCAAATATGAGCATATTGTATCATTTCTAATAATAACTAATGGATATTTAAAAATTGTATCCGTATCCTATCCATTTACAGAATCCGAATTTTAGATTGGATTTTGGATATTTGGAAAAAAGAGTAGGTCCATAAATGTCATTATTACTGTTGCTAGTGCGGTTTTCCTAACCTATCTCTATCTTTGACAAGATCTCCAATGTCGTATGATCCAGCAACAATGTTGGATGAAACAAAACACAATCTCTTTTCTTATGGTGATGTGTGAATTTTTATTGCTGCAACATAGTTATGAAGTAAATAATTTATGTATTTTTAGGGTTTTAGTTATTAGGCTAATTAAGACTGTTGGATTATTTTTAAATCCAACCATCTATACTTTATATTTTATATATTATTATATTTAGACCGATCGGATTGATGTATGTCCATATCCTATCTGATATAGATAGACCCGATAAGCTTTATTTTGGATTTGATGAGAGGATGAAATACGAATTTTTTTTGGATAACTTGCAATCCTAATCCCAACCAACAAAAAAAAAAGGGAAGAAGAAAATATATTGAGGCAAATTGAAAAATTAGAAGAAAAAAAATGACAATCTTAATCCCAACCGACCAAAAAAGGAAGAAGAAAATATATTGAGGCAAATTAAAAAAATTAGATGAAAAAAAATGGTGGAAAGCAAAGACGCTCAGAATAATAGTCTTATATCATAAATGAACAACCCACAAGTAGCTGTAATACAAGGGTTGACACAGATTATCTTGGTCAAACATACGGTATTTTTCATGAATTGGGTGTGGTTTTTTTTTTTCTCTGTTCAAATAACGAATTATTGGTCAAACAAAATAACTAAATATAACTGATAGACCGTTTTATTCATTTGGAAAATGCTGGAGATTGTGATGGAAATAATGTCAGCTCCACGTTCAAGATACTATAGGACTTTGATGCCAAGACAATGAGAAAACTCAGGAAGTGGTTGCTGGCATCCGAATTCATCGCCGTTCTTGTTCAGCAAGCGCTGCTTCTAAGATTACTCATTTTACGCCTCTTTGGTGTCACCTCGTTGGATTTTAACGTCTTTGGTAT
>JAOXJP010064160.1:0-15544 GCA_025762735.1 Platanus orientalis | reverse complement strand
GTGTTGCTACACACTGTGCCTAGTGATCCCCTTTAGCTCTAGGGTTATAATGTTTTTCTGTTGATGCAATGCAATAATTCATTTCCTTCTTGTTGTGTGTATGTTTGGCTTATCTTTGTCATTGCTTACTTAGCATAGTGTTGCTTGGCGTGGTAGCTAGCGTAGGCTGATTTGTGTCACGGGAGCGTGAGACAAGTGCCGCACAGAAGCGTTGACCTAAGGTCATCCGTGATTCCATGGCCTACTTTGGGAACACTCAATTGAACAAAACTTTAATAATTCTTTATTGATTTTATTGAATGACTTTGGAGCATTTAAATAGGCTTACAAGCTTTGAAAAATAGAAAGTATAAAATTAGAAACTTGATAACACATAAACTTGTACACTAAGACTTACTAAAATCTCACTTTTTAAATCTTACACTTACTAAATGACACAAAACTTGTTGCACAATTTTTCATAAATTTAATAATTACTAAAATCCCAAAATTTCTTAATCTTAAAGTTGTCAAAAACATGAAGATACCCGAGCTGTCAACCAGCCACATTTTTAGGCTCCACACTTACTTATTTACCCAAAACAGTATTCAAGTCATTCATTGATACCCCTTCAGTAATTTGATCATAGGTTTCCCAAATCACCTCGGATTTGCACAATCTTGGTCTCGTTAGAAAGGTAACTCAATAACCTCTCTAATGACACCAAAATCAAGAAAAAAATGCAAACTTAGACCCTTGAAAACTTGGGCTAAAAGTGAGTGACGTGATTACTCTTTAAAAAAAACCCAACAAATCTTGGCACCGTTGGCTTAGTACATTAAAAAAACCCTTAAAACAAAAAATAAAACCTACACTACGAGACATCCATAGAAGACTATTCATGGTCTTCCCACTTCTTCTTGACATGGAATGCTTCCGCATCAATGAAACTACAATTTAAAAAAATTTGTGCACAAACGAAAACCTTAATCATCTATTAATCGATCTCAAATGAATAGATAAAATATCTATAAATACATTGCATTTTACTAACCAAGTACATCAAATGACTGTATTATCCCCATTGAAGAAACATGTTCTTTAAAAAACTTAGGAGATAAACCCTTAGTCAAGGGATCAACAACAATAAATTGTCTGTTGATATTTTCCACAGACAGTTCATTATTTTGAATTTGCTCTCAAACAATAAGATACTTCATGTTTATATGCTTAGACTTTCCTAAAATCTTCTTGTTGTTTGAGAAGATAATCGTAGAGGAATTATCAATGAAGATTTTCAGTGACTTTGAAATGGAATTCAAAACCTGAAGTCCAGAAATAAATTTCATAGCGATAGGGCCTCCTAGAAAGCCACCAATTCTGCACGCATGATTGATGTACTTGTCAAGGATTGTTTAATATGCTTTACCATGATACAACACTTCCAATAACCATGAAAGTATACCCTGATATGGGTTTTCTACTATCCCACCAAAATCAAAATCAAAGTACCCAACCACATTAAATTGGTCAAATCTTTTATGTGTGAGCATGTAATCCTCAGTCCTTTGTAAGTAATGCATCACCTTTTAATGTAATATTTTCAATCACATAATGTGGGCTTAAATAAATTGGACCTTGGCTTGATAATGAAGGGACAAATTAGCCATCATTAAAGGGCTATGGTACACCTTGTAATACTATCAATTTTGTGTATTTTAAGATGTATAGGAGTTGTTGTGAGAACAAAAGAGATAAGGAGAGAGACCTTTTCCTAACCGATATCTCTCTTTCTCCAACCGATGCTTATCTTCAAAACGAAGAGTTACAAAAAGGGAAAAAAGGGGTGTGATAGGCAACCCTTCTAACTCTTTTTAAAGATATTTTGGTCCCTATTCTCACTACGGTAATTTTGCAATAAGTCATCCTATCATCGAGTTGCATAAGAGTAGCAAAGAATAGAAGACAAGACAATCATATACTTTCAAGGAATTCTAATGGCAAGTATGTCTTATTCAGTTAAAAAATCATGATTATGTTGTTTTTTTAAACACGTAAATGTCTATCAATTGGCATCAGAGCAAGATTGAATAGATTTAGTAAATAGGTTGCCAATGCATAAAGATAAAATTGTTGTCAAAACACTACAACAGTTTCTCTGTATAGACCTAATTTATATCAAAACCCACTAATAGTTTGATTATCCGATGCCATTAAACAAGATAGGAAGGGATCAATAAAAGTCCTAGAATCTAGGAGTTTAATTGATTAGGATTATATTTGTTTAAAACTTTGTAAAGCCTATATAAAGGCATCCATATGAATTGAATAAAGTAGTTGATTGAATTATGAATTGCACGTGTGTTTGTGTGTGTATGATTGAGGGTTGCAACCCTAGCTTCAATCCCTCCTCTTTAGGGTTGAGTCATGAACTCCCAAAGATCTATCTCTCTTCTCCTCTTCCCACAAGTAGGGGTAAGTCTCTCTCCCTCTCCCTCTCTTTCCTATCCCTTTCTTATATTTCTCTTTTTTCTGTTTCTTTATTTCTTCTTCTTCATTATCCTTTACTGTTGCTGGTTTTCCTGAAATCAAGACCAAACTGTCTTGGTCTCTTCTTGAATCCCAACCAGTAACACCTCATTTCCCTTCGTTGTTTCCCTATTACAGTCCCAAGAACCCTGGTCCGAAGCCTGCGGCAACATCAGAATAGACCTACAGATCTGATCTCACTTTCTAGGCCTAAATCCAATTACTATAGACCCATTCGGCAGCTCCTACATACCCTACATTCCAGCCTGATATCCCTACCCTATAACCCACAGTTAGCCTTAAAACAGTCCCTTGAAGAGCCCCTATTTTCCCACTGTTTTGGCTTGAAGAATTGTCCCAGAATTGGACAACATTCAGTCCCAGATCTGAACCATACTCTGTCCCAGATTTACCCCTGATTTCACCCCATCATGTGGTCCTTTTCTGATCTATTTTGCCTCCAAACAGTCTTCTGTTTTAACTTATTTAACCAACTATTTGTCCTAAAATCAATCTCAGATTAGAGTCCCTAACAGTCCTCTTCTTCCACTGTTTTAAGCCTGTGTCTGCCTTAACAGCAACCCCTAAACTGGTCTGATTTTAATCCCCACAATCATCCCTCCTCAGTCCTTGATCTGTCATCTAATCAGTCTCAAATTGAGCTACTGTTTTCCCTTCTTTAGGCTTACCTCATAGCTCAAACTGACCTCTCTACAAGAGCCTGTTAAACCCAATCAGTCTTCAATTTGACCTAAATTGACCTCTGATTTAAGTCTTATCAGCTCATGATTTCTGTCCAGATTTGATCTCCTTTATAGTTACCAGAGCAAGAAGGGAAAGCAGGAAGCAATGCGAAAGCGAGAAGTGGGAAGCGAGGCTCAATAAATTCTTGGAAAACAAGAAGCGAAAAACAGTAATAAAGTAAATAATTATAAATTATAATCAATCATTTCAACTCCAATACAATAAAGTGCATACACTTAAAGAAAGTTAAAAAAAACCTAAAATCTTTACTATGTAAGTACAAAGAATCATGACATATAAATCACTATGCAATCCATTTGTTACTAGTATGACCAACCATACCTTAGATTTTACCAGACATAAGATTTTTTGTAAATAACTTACATCTTAGAGTCAACCCATAGAAGACCTTGTATAAAAACCATCAGATTTAGATCTTTTTTATTGGATTGGAATAAATTAATATAAACAATAAATTCAATTCTATATCCTTTTTTTCCTACAAAATCATTATTGAATCTCATAGATAATATTTTATTTAGTGATAATAGCATAGGAAAATACAATATTGTTTCTTAGATTGCTTATCAATCAATTCTCTAAATGTTTCTACTTGTTTCTCCAAAGGTTTTGACTCATTTCCCTAGATGGCTTTCACTTGCTTCACCAAGCTTCCCATTACTTGGGAAAACGGAATGAAATTAGCTTCTCAAACGAGCTTCACAGGAAGCGAGTTTCCCACCTTGAACCAAGCTTCCCTACAACTATGGTTTAAACAGCCTTTCTCAAGACTGATTCTCCATTAATGGCGCCATTGTTCCTTTCTGGGTTCATACTGTGCTTATATTAGCCCAACACAATTAGACTTACAAACAAGTAGATTGAGCAGATTGTAAAAAGACTTGAAGGTGCATATGATCAAACTAATTGTCACATGAGTTAGTCCTTGACAACAATACCCTTTTCTTCTTATCGTTTTGCTCTGGTGGGCCCATGGGGATGCTGGATTCAAACACCTATGATTTGTGTGGTGTTCACGGTGGATGTGCCTTCTCGAGTAAGGGCCCCAACGAAGGTGGACTAGAATATGGGCTTACCACACATGGTGACGTATGGGCTAGCTCAACTCTATGTTGTTCTGGTTGATGCAATCCATGTGTTAAAGATAAGAGAAACAGTGTGATGTAGGATGCATGTAGGTGTGCTTATGTGAGGAGTTTTAGAAATCATGACATAAACATATGATAATAATAAGTTAGGTTTCTATCCATCAAACCACATCACTTCAATTTCAGATTAGGAATCAATAACAGTCCAACTCACACATAAAAAATTCATGAACACATAAAAAAGTAAAGTGAATCAAACCAAAACATGCATACTAACATAACAGCAAACAGAATCAACTACATTAATGTGAAGGAATCGGCATCTTTTCTAGTCACAAACAAAGGGAAACATGTGCAGTAAAGCAAGGTATATGGATTGTTTTATAATGCTTGGTAGTCAAGGTTTAAGATCAAAGTAAATGGACTATTTATTACAATGAATCTAACAGAACTAATATGAGTTGTTTTAAGATGCAAACAGCAAAGTCTATGTATAGAATTAACAATCTAACAGTTAAAGAATCAGCAAAAAGAAAGATCTCATGCTTATAGGCTATTAACAGTGAATAGACATTGTTAGTATCCAAGAATAACGTGGTTGACCTTAGTAGAGAACTTCCATAATGTGTAGATACCTTAGATCTTCAGCAGGTAGTGATGATGTGTTCTCAATGGTGGCTGTTTGGATGTGTCGCATACCTTAAAATTTAGGAAAACTTATTCCAATCGTGCCTCCCATTTTCTCCACACCTAACACCCCAAAAATTATAGAGTCCAAGTGTACTAGGATTCTCTTATGTTGCCTCCAACGTGTAGAATCCTTCCATGATCAGAATTTTCCATCAAATACCACTAGAGGTGAATCCTAGTGACACTGGGATTATTCTCTAAAGTAGCCACAATTTCCCAATCTTCAAATCTAAGATCTCTTCAAGAAAATAAAGAATCCTATAATTGTTGGACTCTCTAAAAGTTGCCATCAGAAAGGGGAATCATTTTTTTATCACAATTAGTGTCACTAAAAGAGGAGTCCTAATAGCATTAGGATTGTCTTCCCATTAGCCGTTGGATCCCCTCAATCAATTCCAAAGATTCCAATTAACTAACAATTATCAAAATACCCTCCAATCTGTGATTAAAACAAAGTATACTTGGAATTCATGCTCCAAGAAAATCACGATCAAACTTGGACTTCCATGGCTACAGCAAGACCTGTAAAGGTTTAGGAGTGAAACTTCTTCGATTGTGGTGAAGATTGGAAGGGTTTAACAGTGAGAAGGATGGAAACTAAGGTTTAAGAGGGTTTTTAGAAATAGGGAGGGAGCAAATCTTAAAGCTCTTTGGTGATAAGATGGTGAGGGAAGATGTAAGGGAATAAGAAAACAACAAAGACTTTATAAATAGAGGTAGAAGAAGAAGTAGGGGAAAAACAAAGGGATCCACTAGATACAAGAACCTTGTTGCAAGGCCACTACTCCGGGTTGAAATTTCAGCCACACAAGCAAGAAGATACTTCAGCCATGAGAGAGCAAAAATTCTGGATTTAAAATTCAATATTATTCATCATGATAAATTCCTAATATTCCAAATACAATATTAGGGGTAAAGTATCTAAAGTAGGGGGTTTATTTGTTATTTCATAAGTTTTAAGTGGGGTTGTAAGCATCTAAGCGTGGGAAGGGCCTTATATAGCCTTCCACACGATTTGGACTCAAGGATGGTGAATAATATTGAATTTTAACTCTAGAATTTTGCATTCTCACAGCTAGATTTTCTTCTTGCTTGTGTGTGATGTTGAATTTTCAATCATAAGTGGTGGCCTTGTAACAAGGTTTGTGCATCTAGGTGGAGGCCTAGGACCTCTTTCTTCTTCATCTACTTCTTCTTTTCATCTATTTATTGCTCTTGTTGTTTTTAACTCCCATCACAAGTTCTTTCATCAACTTATCACCGAAGGATCAACAGAATTTGATTTCTACTTGATTCTCAGACCTTCTTAATCCTTTGTTTTCGGCCTTCTTGCAGTTTGTCTTTTCCAATCATTACTACAGTCCATGAAGACCCTTTCCTGCCATTTCCTCAATCTTGCGGCAGCCATTGAAAGCTACTTCTGATCATGAGTTGCCTGGAATATGAATTCCAAGTATAACCTCACTTAATCATAAATTTGGAGGGTGTTTTGATCATTGTCACTCGATTGGAATCTTTGGAATTAGCTGTGAATCTTGCGGCTGATGGGAAGACAATCTTAATGCCATTAGGATTCTTATTTTTGTTACACCAATCGCTGGTTATAAATAAAAGAGTGGCAACCTTTGAAAAGTCCCACAATCTCAGGACTCTTCCTTTTGGGAAGAATTTTAGAGTTGAAACTTTAGAGGCTTGCGGCTACATTATGGAGCACTCCTAGTGCCACTAGGACTCTTTGCTAGTGGTATTTGATAGGAAAAATTCTGATTAGGGAAAATCTACATGTGGGAGGTACTATAATAAAGTCCTAGCTCACTTGGATTATATAGTTTTAGAAGTATTTTGAGGGGAGAAATGGGAAGGCACGACTAAACAAGAATTTTCTATTATCTGAGGACTGTGATCATCACATCCAGCTTGCTGATTATCCACATCATCACTTACTGCTGAGAACCAAGGTATTTACACGTCTTAGGTTTCTCTACTCGGGTCAGGCCATCTGCTCATGGTATTCCAGCATTGCCCAACTACTATTAACAGCCTATAAACATGAGGATTTCTCTTTGTTGATTTCTTTAATTGTTAACCTGTTAATCTTATATATAGACACTACTTCCAGTACCTTAAAACAACTCACATTAGTTCTTTAGACTCATAATATCAACTCCTTTACCATAACATTAAACTTTGACTGCTAAGTACTATAAACCTTGTTTTATAACACATGTATTCATTTGTTTATAGTTAGAAAATGATGTTATTTCCTTACATTAATGTAGCTAATTCTTTGTTTGATGTTATAGAAGTAAGCATGCATAGGAATCTGAACTTTTAAGTAACATGGTTTGATAGGTAAAAACTTCACTTATTTTGGTCATATGTTTATATCATAATTCTTACAAGTCATCATACATAAGCACACCTACATGCATCCTGCATCAATATATCCAAAATCCTCAATGATCGCTGATACCATCTATTGGAAATAGAAATTTCAGAAACAGTGGCAACTACCATAAAAAAAAAAAAAAAAAAAAAAAAAAAAAAAAAAAAAAAAAAAAAAAAATCCCTAATGACCTTTGATGACGTCTTTGAAAAATCCTAATTCCCAAACCCGTTTTCCCCCATCAATATGGATATAAAGATTCTCATCAAGAATCCTAGAGTCATTGCCCATTTAATCAACAAGCAATTTAGATCATCGTTGTCTCTTGTTCGAATGCAATCCAATGGTCATTAGCCATGAATGGAGAGGTTGTTGTTAACTTTAATAACTCCCACTGTTGGATGGGATCTAACAATATTACAACAACCAATGCGTGTAGCCATCTCTAATCCAAAATAGATTGGTTGCCAAATGACAACCCATGGACCAAGTATCTTGAAATGGGTCTTCTAAGATTCAATGGGCTAGATTCAGATTGAGTGAAATGGGTTTATAGTTTATCCATTAATAAAACAAATTCATCGGTGAATATCTAACCTCACTTTGATACCAATTGTATGACATTTATATTTCAAAACAACAATATAATCATGCATTTTTAAACAAAAAATACATGGAAAACTAAGTAAGACATACCTACCATTACGATTCCTTGAAAGCTTGTGATTGTCTTGTCTTCTATTCTCTGCTACTCTTATGCAACCCGATGATAGGATGACTTGTTGCAAAATAAACGTAGTGAGAATAGGGACCAAGACCTCTTTAAATAGAGTTGGAAGGTTCACCTATCACAACTATTCTTTCCCTAAACTTTTTGTCTTGAAGAGATGTATTGGTTGGAAAGAAAGAAAGAGAGAGATCGGCTAAGAAAAGATATATCTCCAAAAAGATTTATCACAATGATTCCTAGGTCTCCTACACATCTTAAAATACACAAAAATTGATACGATACTATAAGGTGTACCATAACCCAATATACACCAAATGATCACAGCATTAATGGACTAGTCCAGTCTGCTCATTTTAAATCCAGGGTTTAATCTATGTAAGTCCACCTTATGTAATAGAAAATCTTAAACTATCATCCACTCTCTTCCCTTCTATTCCACATGTTTTTTGTTACTTTTACTTCACTAAAAATTTTCATTAGTGGTCGAAAACCACACTGAACCCAACAATATAGGTTAAAACATTGTGTGCAATTGTTTATTTAACAACAAAAGAGAAACCATAGGGGAAGCTTGTATGTCTCTTGCATAGCTCTCTCTTTGGTTCATCTTCATAAAATCTTAACCTTATCTATCAATAAATAAATAAAAACTTGAACATCACAATGGTAGATCAAAAACCAAAAAGTTGGCGGAAGATACATTCTCTATCTTTCATGTTAATTCAACGAGCAAATAAAATGAAATTAAATCCAAAATTAAGAACGGTATGAGAACTTACCTCGAACATTGATAGTGTGCCACTACGATAGATCTCATCACCTGGGGGATGCTTGAGATCACATTTCCTCTGCATAAGAGAACATAGAATTTATTACTTGTAAAATCAATAAAAGCCAATTGGCCAAAAAGGAAGAGGAAGAAAAACAAAGTTCAAAAGAAATGATAGTCCTATAAACAAGCCACAAATTAGTAACATCCCTTATTACTTACCAAGACCTAAAATAAAAGAACCTATTAAAAAAATTATTCCCATCACATACTGATACCCCTTCAGTAATTTGGTCATTATTCTCCCAAATCACATCATGTTTGTAAGATCATTGTCTAGTTTAACAAGTAATCAAATTATCCTTTTTAATGACACCAATATCAAGCCATAAAGGAAAATTTTGACCTATGAAAATTAGGACTAAAAGTGAGTTATGGGATTTCAACTCCAAAGAAATAAAACCTAAAAAAAAACTTTAAGTGGACCCCACATGATCATCCAACTTCTTGTTTCTTGTGGATGCTTCTGCATCAACAACAACATGAAATTACGATCTCAATACTCCAGAGTGTAGACACCACAAAAAAAGTGCAATATCCTTTCATATTGAAAATTATCCATCTAGAAATAACATCTAATGTACTGCCAGCAACAAACCTATTTAACATAGAGATAATCTTTGAAACATAAACTTAGCAGTCCTATCTCCTCTGAATTTTATTTATTTATTATGAATAACACTCCTCTGAAGTCACCAACAATGCCACACCAATCTTGCTGGTGTTTGACAAGTATTATAAACCACATATTTGACAAATCTGAAATATCAGCAGAGATCTTTTCAAACAATCAACTAATCTCAGGCAATGATACAAGCATATAACCAAAATTGGCACAATACATCTGGCAGAACCATGTGGAAAAGAAAATTGAATGAGATAAAAATTAAAAAGGAAAAAAGCTAAGTGAACTAATGAGCTCATTCCAAACTCAATAATGCCTTATCACAATTTATATTTCCCAATCAAATCAAACTAGTAGAAATTAAGGCGTAGCTCACCATATGCCTCTGAAGCTGTTCTTTGCGCTTCATGAAATTGAGGCAAAATTCACAAAAGTACAGCTTCAGAGAGTCATTGTATTCTGGCGGAAAGGGGGAAAAATACCATGTCTCAATCTCATATCTTCCAAGTTCTATGGTTGCTATATTTTTCACTTTTGTGAATTCTTCATGTTCACGCAAGCTGGCAGCATCAAGCTCTTCATGCCCCTGAATAAGAAAGAATAAGATACCTTCAGAGTAATTTAGAAGAAAGTCCTAGACAACACAAAGGTGAGAGAGAGAACATTCAGGCAATTGAGATGAGTATCCAAATTTGATGTTAGAAGCAGAATATTTCCCAGTGTTGATTTTAATGTCCTGATAACAATTATATTTTCAAAGGTAAAGCTCATCAAATGTCTCTGCTCTCCATTTGGTCGAATACAAAGTTCCTCAAAATGCATACATAAGATTTAACGCAAATAGATATCATTCAACGATGGCTGAGAATTTGACATCAATCTCCAGGTCATTTACCTGCACTTTAATAGAATATATAAACAAATACGAAAAAACGAAACACAGATGCATATAATCTTGGATGGATTATGACGAGTAGCTAACTCAGCTGAATGTAAAACAAAAATACTAGAACCAAAACATTTGGGAGCAGCCCCAAGAACAAAAGCAAACACCACCAGCAGCTCCAAAACACAGCAAAAACTACACTTCCAGGCACAAGCAACAGCCACAACACACGGGCAGAGCCTATAACACAGAGGCAACACAGACTTAAACCATACTAGCTAGTAGCTACCAGCACATAGCAAATCAAGGGAAACATAAGCTGTCAAGCAGCTAGAAACACAAATAGGGAATAGGCTGGAAAATAATATAAAACACTGACAGATGCTTCAACAGTAAGCAACAGGGCTCCATAACCTCAGTACGACATCAAACAAAATCAGCAAGGACAAACATAGCAGTTGGTGTGAAGATAATATCCCAGGAGAAAAAAATGCTGAAAAAATGAGCCAGGCAGCAACTATAATGGAGAGAAAGTTCACCAAAGCCTCGACAGGGCTCCAAATTGCACAAGACCACTTTTAAAACATCACAAATATTGTAAGGGGTAAAAATGAACCAGATAGAGCAAGCAAAAAACAACCTATTCGGGCAGATCGACCAGAAACATCAGATCTAGAAAAATTCCCAGATCAGAGAAAAAGCACACAAAATCCCAAACTTTACCAAATCAAGCTTAAACCATCACAACAAATCACCAAAAATACAGATTTACCAAAAACCCAAACATTCATCACTGAACTAGCAGGTCCATATGGATGGTGACGTCAGTAGTGAGGTGGCAACACTTGTAGTCGAGCTCATTGGTCATATGATGCAGGATGATAAGCTCTGAAACCAAAGTTAGGCATGGAGCAGCCTAGGGCTGTTGCCTCCTGCTGTTGTGGACTCAAGAATGTGTTGTGGAAGTGAGGACATAACTTAGGCTTCATATAACATAATGTAGGCTTACAAAAGCGAATTAGGGAAAGGAGAAAAGAATCACACTAAAAGAATTTAGAAGGCTTAGAGCAAAGAAAGAACGATGAGGGAAGGTTGCTGGTTAAGTTTCTGGAAACTCTTAGCAGAATGGTAAAATTATCAAAATACCCTTGCAAATGTGATGTGGACATCATGACTGGGATGATGATTAAGTCATGTTCACGGTCATTTTATTTTATTTCTTTTAAGTTCTTTATGTAATTGTGTCTCACATAAAAGGGGGCACAGAATTTTGAGGGTATTTTAGTCCGTAGGAGTTTTTTGAAGGTAATTTTGTTATTATTAGTAGTATAAGGTGATTTTTGTCATGGGATTAGTAAAAAGGGGGTATTTTAGTATTTGGATTATTTGGGTTGTAATAAACCTGGTCGTGGGGGCTATAAAAACACCCCACACAACTAGACTTTTATTTATGATGAATAATATTAAACTTTGTTTCCACACATTTTGGCTTCTTATGTTCTTCTTCTTCCTCTTTGGTTGTAAGTGAAGTGCAGTAAAACCCTAGAATGGGTCTAGGATCAATCCTAGTTTAACGGTGGTAGTGGAGGCTACTCCCTCTCCCCTTGAGTCAAAGGTCTTCTTCCCACTTTCTTCTTGATTTTTCCTTTTGATAAAATCCATTTTCTGATTTTTCAGGATCTGAATTGAAGAAAACCCTGAGGAATTGATTTCTTGCCAAAGAAAGATTGACAGTAGGGTATTCTCATTACCCTAGAAAAAGCAAGGATTGAAGCTCAAATTAGAGAGGTCTGCCAAGACCTGACAGGGTTTTATTTTGCAGAGGCAAGGTATCCAGGCATGCATCCAGTTTGAATTATTTCATACGATTTTTTACCCTAGCTCCTACAATTCAGGACTTTGGCACATCCCTGGGTTATTCAAGACTCATGTACGAACAAGTTAATGGTGGGACCCATCCAAAAGGGCCCCACCCATTTGAAGAAATTCTGATTGTTCCCACTGGAGGCGTTAAAACGGGAGATAAAGTCTTCATGGTAGATTTGACAAAACTCCTTACATCTTAGGGATTGATCTAATCCCTCTTAACCCTATCTTCCCAGGTCTCTCATGATCCTCCAAGGAGTGCTTGTCCCTCCAAAGCTTCAACCATGATTGAGTTATGGTAAAAGGTTCCCCTATAGGCGTGATTTTGGCTAAAAAAATGGCCTGTACAAGAATGGTTGTAGTTTCCTTATGCAAGGGAATTGGATTGTGAAATTTTGAGGGGCTTTCCCCACCTCCTGAACGATCCTACAGCAGCTGGACTACTCCACAAATATGTAGAGCAGCCTCCGACATCTCCTGGCAAGTTCTAGGCTGCCGTTAAGCTTCATACATGGGTGTATCCCATTCGGTCCACTTCCAAGCTGAGGAAAGAAGTCAATTCTGATTCATTTAGCACCAACTTCATCCCTAGATAGGGTATACCTTCCATTCGGCAGCAGTACATGTAGATTTGATCACCTCTCAATATGTATTTCGACTCCTATTGTAGTTGACAGGGTGTGTTTTGGGTATATGGGTTATGAACTGATATTTCTCCTAAGAACTTTGATTCCGTACCTTTGAAATATGTCTCAGTCCATGCCTAAAGAATTCCTCAAGTCTGCCTAATGAGTTCGGAACCAAACATAATCGTTTGACATACTTTTCCTTAGTTTTTTTTTCTTCCCTATATACTATTCTGATTTTCTGGACAGCAAATATATATTGAGCTAAGCTTTAATTTAATCATGTTCATGCATATAGTTAGGACTTATTTTGTTTAAGTACTTTGTAGATCCTTAATTCTTATCATGTTTATTGAATTAAACCAAGTCTTGGTTTGAATTCGTATGTGGATGTGTAAGTATGAATTTTGTTTATGCTTTATCATTATTTCTATTAATTTTATGCTTAACTCCTTTATGCACACACCCACTAGTCCATATGCATGCTGTATCAGGTATAAAACCTTATGCTGTAACGATGGAGGGGGGGGATCAGAATTGATGAATACAATTTTTGCTTTTTAAAGACCCAACATGGGCTCCTATCTCCTTCTTCTCTCATTTACGTTTCTCCATGGTAAATCCTTTTCTCTCATTCTCTCTTCATTCTTCTTCTTCTTTTCTTCATCTTATTTTCCATATATCATCATCTTCTTCCATTCTTTCATCGCGTAGGATTTTCTGCAATTTTAACCTTCCATCACTTCTATTGTCACCAAACTTCAATCCCTCCTTATCTCATTAAACCCTTACACCCCAACCTTCTCCACCCTTGACGTCCCAACCTTTGGTGTCTTCCCATCCTTAAAACTCATCCCTATTAAATAGGGAAGGCTATAAAGAGGGTCAGGTGTCACTTATTTATGCAGCCTGCTTGTGGCAATTTTTTTAAAACTTGGAGCTAGCTCTTAGGGAATATTCCTGCACTTTTTGAGAGGCTATTGGGTTAACTACAAGTGGTAAGAACAATATTTTGATATCTTAATTGTTGTTGGAGTTTTGATCAGTTTTCTGGGTTTCTCTGCTGAACTCTCCATTAAAACACCTTTGCCTAAATAATTGTTTTCTAGTTTATATAACTAGAGACATCTAAATTCTGTGAAATTTGGAGGAGAGTACCCTTATAGTCTGCCTAGAAGATTCTCAAAAGCCCGAAAAATGTTGATGCATCAAAAAGGTTCCCACTTTTCAGGAAAATTATGAAATTGCCATTGGGGTGAAAATTTCAGGGTTGATTAATTGGGATATTATCTGTTATTTGAAATTAGTTACAAGTGTTTTGCATATAAATTGTACTTGGTTCCGGATCACTTGTAGCTCTAGTAAAGTTATTGACTTAAATATCAACCCATACATTAATATGTGAGCCTTTTGCACCTCTCTCTCCACCATTATCTCTTTCCCTAAGATTGGGGTCAATCTGCTTTGTAACTCTTTAACTTGAGGCTCAAGTTCATCTACTCTCTTAACCAACATGAAAAGAAGTTCCTTCTGATGATTTTAGTCAACCTTTCTCTATTAGTCTCCCACTATGTGTTTACATGGTGTTAACTTTGGTTGTGATACCGATTGGTGGACTGATAAGGTAGATTGGGTTAAAATGCAAAGTTTAAGTACTTCAGGTTTAGAGTTGAAAGGGAAATGGTTTGGGATTGACCATGGAGGAAATTGTAGTGTTTTGGGATGGGTGGGTTTTACAGTACTGGTTTAGGATCGAAAATTTTGAATTGGGGCTTAGGACTGTGCTATATTGAAATCCATAAAGAGAAAAAAGGTGAAAATTTTGAGAACTTATAATATAGATGGATTCCATTCAATTAAGTGGAGTGTAGGGAATGATGAGATATAGGGGTAGCCCGGACATGATAAGGTTTTAAGTTCTTTGTAGGGTATATAAAAGGGGTGATGATGTGGACAATTTAAAGAGACTTATGTATGTGCCCCTAGACAAGAGGGCCAAATTCAAATTAAAGTGTTATGTGGGTTTAATTCGAGCATTGTAAAGGGTGGGATAACTTTTGTAATAAGGGAAAATTGCCATGGGTTTTTCTAGGTTTTAGAATAGGGTTACGTCCATGTAATAAGGCTTTAAGCCAAGTCAAGTATGTCTTTTATGGGCTGGTTGTCCATACGTGTTTTTGTCCTTAGTGGACATAAAAGTCCACATATGGGGATCTAAGTTTTAACTTGGTTTGAATTTTAGAATGTCAAGTCTAGGTCTAGGGAAAGTCTTGTATCCAAAGTTTTGTAGTTTCTATTTCTGGATTATTTCTTAATCCTAGGTTTGTAAGCCTATAAAGGCACCCACAACGATTTCTACATCAATTGAATGAATTAAAGTTTTGTTTGTGAAGCTTGGCTTCTTGGCCATGGGCCCTACCTCTCCTCTTTACTAGGGTTGCAGCCGTTAGGTTCCCCTTCTACCCCCTCTCTCTCTCTCTCTCTCTCTCTCTCTCTCTCTCTCTCTCTCTCTTTCCTTCTGCATAATCTTTAACTTAGTATTAT
>JAOXJP010064149.1:0-15544 GCA_025762735.1 Platanus orientalis | reverse complement strand
AGTAAAACCTAAACAAGAACTGATTATCTAGTTGCATCTGTCAATTTAAAATATATTAGCATTGACAAGATTTTCTTACATGTTGGCCATCTTATTGCTCAGACTCTTGGTAGTGGCAATATATTTGAACTTGGACCAACTTGCCATCCAATGCCTAGGAGAATCAATATCAATATCAATGTAGCTTTTGGGCAGTAACACTGCTCCTACTTGTCCTTGTCAAAGTGGTTCTGGACTACAGCATACTACTTGCAAATAGATTTTGGGCTAATGTGGTAAATACATCAGTATTTCTACTTGCAACTCTGAACCATATAAAACACAAAAACCATATCTTTGGTATATTTTGTAAGTAGTTTTTCTTGTATCTGCTCTTCTTGTGACTTAAAACAATTAGTGATATTTTGGTAATATCCTAGGTGTTGGAACTTTATTGAAATCCTTGCCCGGCACTTATATGTTTCAGTTTTAGCATAAAAGATGGAATGCAGCTCTTACCTGGGCTCTTTAATTGCTTAGGAAAAAGATAACATGCTTTTGTTTAGGTTTTCTAGAGAATAACATTTCTTTTGTCAGAGTGGGTTCTTTAAAAATAAAACCTAAACAAGATCTGATTATCTAGTTGCATCTGTCAATTTAAAATATATTAGCATTGACAATATTTTCTTACACGTTGGCCTCAGACACTTGGTAGTGGCAATATATTTGAACTTGGACCAACTTACCATCCAATGCCTATCAGAATCAATATCAATATATATCTATATATATATATATATATATATATATATATATATATATAAAAATCCAAAGATTGGTGATTTTTTTATCATCCATGATAAGGATAGTAATCTTTTCAAAGGTCAAGATAACTTGGCAAGAATAACATTGACAGACACCCCCTCCAAAAAAGAAAACCATTTCTCTCCAAAAAAGAATAAACCCCCTCCAAGAAAGAGACCATCTCTCTCCCAAGGGTGTTGACACCAAATGATACCAAAACACCTCCATTAAACCCAGATTAATCAGGAAATGTTGCACTTAAATATCTTATGCCATCATCTGCTCTGACCCTGAATCTAGACGCTCGTTGAATCTATCAAAACCACTGGCTTATCACAATCAAGCTCCTAATAGCTCTTCTGGCTTTCTTGTCCCATACCTAAATTGCATTTTTTTGCCTTCGGTTACTTCCCTTGATGGGTCCTCAGGTTCTCCCTTATCACTACTAATAGTCAGTTCTTTACTTTCCTTTATAAGGACTTACTATGTCTCCATCCCCCACACCAAATTAAATTTATATTCCTTATCTATTCCTTCCGGTAACGCCTTTATAGTATTTTTTTTCTCCGATTGATGGTGACATCGTTATAGTATTGCCAACGTATCCACGACAGTCATTGGCACTTTAAAACATGATCTGGTTGAGAGGCATATTTAGTTATGCTTTGATATACTCTTTTTATGCCAGGTTGCCATAGAAGTTTTTTCTTTTCTTTTTTGATGGGTAACAAAAGGATACATTAGAAGTTTTCTGAGTCTTGTTTTTTCCTACTGCAAGTTATATATATATAGGAGAGGAAGAATATTCTTTGATGTAAAAACAACTTTGATAGGATTAACTTTTTGTTTCTGCATGAGGAGGCTTCAAAAGTGAAACAGATTCTCACTCTGAGTGCCACTAGGTGAAGAAGGTTCCTGTTGTTGTGATGCTTATTATGCATGACCAAATTATGGCCAACCTAGTGCTACATCACTTTTTCTAAAGATTTCTAATTTCCATTTGTCCAACACCATACATGCTTGTCCCAAGATTCCTTGCGACATAACCCACTGAGAGCTCTCAAGGTTGACTCACTGCCTTGGTCTTGCGCCATAGGATGCATAACAACATTTAAGAATTACAACATTGGTATATATCAAGACCCTTTTTTTGTACATAGAGAAAGAAATAAACATTACTGAAGGTAGAAGTGATCTTGATTTAGTTTTGGTGGCAGTTGCTAGGGCTATCAATGGATTGGCTCGATTTGATAACCAGATCAAATCAGATTCTATCTAAGGTTAGCAAATAGATTGGTCCGATTGGATGGATCTGGATCTTTATATTGTTGTTCAATTATTACTGGTTCAGTTCTAGATTGATTGTCATCTGATATGATGATATCATATATATGCAATTTTGCTGTTCTAGAAAACAGTCAAGTGGCTACCCATCTGAGGATGTAGGTGTTTATGGGTTTTGATCCCAAAGGGATGGTTATTTTGACTTATACATAGTTTAAAATATGTCTTAACTGGGTCAGGACTTGAGTCTTGGACTCTGTAATACATGGGTCACACTTGATTCTCATCTTTTTGTTTTATAAGAATAATTTTTATTAACCAGGGAAAAAGAAAGAGAGAGACAAAGGGGGACAAGACATCCACCACAAAGCCAAACAAGGAAAGAAAAACAAAAAAGACTAAACTAGGTCAATGGAAGAAGGCCAATCCCTAATTAGGCCATCCCTTTGGTCATTATCCCAATCTATACATCTTCTAGCGCAGAAAATAAGTAAGCATTTGGCCCTTTTGAGTACTTGGTAAGACGGTTCTGCTGCATTCTTAAACACTCTTTTGTTCCTCTCTAGCCATAGAGGGACTACCCAATCGCAGTCGGGACCATATGCCAAATTTTCCTGCCCTTTGCATTTAAAACAGAAGTGCGCCAACTTTTCAACAAACTGGGAACATCCTAGGGCATTACCCACATCAAACCAAATTCCTAGAACATCGTATTCCATATCTCCCTTGAAAAAGGACAATGAATCGCAGTATGAGAGACTGACTCTCCATCCTGATAGCAGAGCAAACATATGTTTGGAAGGTACATCCTTTTACGTCTAAGCACATCCAAAGTGGAAATTTTACCCAAGGTGGCCGTCCAAAGGAAGAAACGGACCTTCAACAGAATTGACTAAAGCCAGATATCTTTCCAAGGAATATCAAGATCCTGCGAAGATTCAATGAAACTATAGCAAGAGCTCATAGAAAAAAAGCCAGTGGGGTTGGGCATCCAAATCCTTCAGTCGGAATGATCATCATGAAGAACAACCATGGATAGCCTTTCCAAGAGACTACACAAGGAATCTCCCTATCAAAAGCATCCATTCTGAAAGTAGGACAGACACTCATATGCTTCGACCTTATAATCACAAACCTTTGCCTGACGATTTTCTGCCATCATGAAAATATTTGGGTAATCCTCTTGTAAAGATCTATTCCCACACCATCTGTCACCCCAAAAACCAATCTTATCTCCTTTCCCTACCTCATAGCCAATCCCGGACATAAAGACATTAAGGTGGCAAATAATCCCTTTCCATAGACCCTGCCCGTAGAGACCCTTGACCATATTCAGCCTCTACACATCCTGAATTCCATATTTCTCAATCAACTCTCTTTTCCAAAGACCATTTTCATTAGATCCCAGCCGCCATAACCATTTGCAAAGCGAGGCAATATTCATTTCCATCATTTTACGAACACCCAGTCCCCCTTTCGCCTTTGGGGAACATATAGAATCCCATGCAACAAGGTGCATACCTGAAGACTCCATCCCACCCTGCCAAAGGAACTCCCTTTGGTACTTCTCAATTATATTTGCAATGCGCTTAGGCATATTTATCAAGGACATATAGTAAATGGGAATGTTGGCCAAAGCAGCTTTTATAAGAGTCAACCTTCCACCCTTGGATAAATAATTGGCTTTTCACCCCAACAATCTTTTTTTGATTCTCTTTACCACCAGGTGCCACACATTGACCCTTTTAAAGGAGCACCTAGAGGCAAGTCAAGATACATGGCAGGCATGGTTCCAACATGCCAGCCCAAATCTGCAGCCAACACGTAATATGGGATTGGTGCAGATCAATCCCTATCCAAACCAAACCTGACTTGTTGACAGCCCTAGCGGTAGCCTTTTGTTTGAGCTTGAGTATGATCTGGAGGAAAAACTTTGGTGTGGGTCACAATTCAAGGTCTTGATTATTATGGTATTTTTGAAGCCCTTATCACCTCCTGTTTAATGGAAGAGTGCCACAAAACTTAGAGCAAGCTCATATTTGTTTGGCTTTGTAATCTGTAATTTTCTTAAACTGAGAATACACATTCTCAAGTCTACTATTATGGATGGAGGAAAATTGTATCTAAAAGTGATGAAGCTTTTCTTCAAAAGCTCCATTTTCTTATACTGCTGTAGTGCATTGGTAATGCAGACAAAATGTGCAAGTTGGCTCGTCAAAACAATGGTTTGCATTGAAACGTTTTTGTGTCCTGCCAAAACAGCTTTCTGTGCAGAAAAACCTGTCTCACTAGTAATTATTTTAGATGAGGGGAATGTTGTATAGATGCATTATTTAAACTTGGAAAAAGTACAAAAGAATTCTCTGGCAGTGTGTAAAAGTGGTGTGTCAGTTTCAGAAATTCTCTAATGTTGGAAAAATCCCTATACCATTCTTGATTCCATCAAACTACCAGTACAACTCAACTTGACTGGAATTTAGATTTTTCATAAGAATTGAGTGCCTTGTTCTAAAAATTTGTCTCCGGCAAATATTGCAGGCCTTTTGTGTGATTTAATGTACTTCACGAATACAATGTTTACATAAGTTTTCTGTGTAAAAAAAAGAAGTGTATATGATGTTTACATATGTTTTCTGCAATATTATCTATTTGATTTGTTATAGTTTCAAGAGTTTTTTGAAAGAAAGGAAAAAAAAAATATCTTGTGAATGCAACAAAAAGAGCTTTCATTCTTGTGACCGTTCCCATGCCAAAATATGAGGAACTATTTCTTGTCGGCCTTTTGCTCCATCTTTATTTTGAACCTCTGAGTGATAAGCTGGTTTCTGATCTCTGCAAGTGGCCAGGATAAAATGATAATGATATTTATTATTTCTGTTTGCTTATACTATATTACTGTTCCTACAGTAGTATTATAAAGTTCTTTGTTTGCCTAAGTAGCTAATTGCCAAGGCAGTCATAATAACACCAAGTGTTAACCTAATTGCTTCTTTTGTGGCAGATTTCTGAAATGTAATATAGGAGATCCACAATTGGTGACCCCTGATGTTTGAAATGATGATTTTGGCCGTTGCATTTGGTGATTATATGTGAACTAGACCGTTGTCAAGGCCTCTCACCTTCCTGCTGCAGAATGGAATGCGCTTCTGTTTTGAAGTTGCAGAAAAGGCTTCAACTGTTAACTGGGTTTATTCTTACCATAACTTGGTACTTGAAGATTATTTGCAGGTGTCTCTTCTTCAACACTTGTATGGTAATGGTAGCATATAGTGTTGATGAGAGACGGTTGCTTTGTTTTGTGTAGCAAATGTACATTGCTAACTGCCGCTACTCATCTCGGTAACATCCATTTAGTTTTCTTCTGTTTGCAAAATTGTTACTCATCTCAGTGTAACTGCAATTTGTTAGTTTTTATTCTGTTATCTGCATAATTATTATCATTCAACTCAAAAGAGCAAGATGTAAGATCTTCTGGGTAGGCAATTTGGGAAGAAGCACCAAGGTGATCAATGAGGTCACCAAGGTTGGCAGTTCAGTGCATACCGGTAGTCTTTATATACAAGCGGTGATGTCTTAATGCTAATACATGAAGTAATTGCTTTATATTAAACATTTTGTGCATGTGTTTAAAGTTCAAATATTCAGAATGGTTCGAGGCATGGGAGTATGCTTCATTATACCTGTTCTCTGCTTCTGTCTTCTGACTGTTTTGTGATTATGGTAATGGTGATTTATATGATTTCAGTGTTTTTGAGCATGTGTTGTATATTTTGGCTTGAATTTGAAGTAGAAAGAATCCATTTGCTCACTATAATAGGAACCAAGGCAAACCTGTGTTTGAATGTTGATCCTTTGCTGGGCAAGCATGTTCATTCTCCTCTTTAGGGTTGGAGTAATGAATTTAGCGGAACCATACTTTGGTAATGACAGATTTTAGTTGGGAGGGTGAAGGCTCTACGAAGGTTTCTATGTCATTTTAACGCTCCTTGGGATGGTGCTCTAGAAAAGTAGAGTTGAGATATAGAGGAGTCTGGATCAGCTGTATAAGCTTTATTCTGCAATTCTTTTGCTGGATAAGCCCAAACGTGCCACATAATCCTCTCATTAAATTAAGATTGAGAGTTCTTAAATTGCACGGTCACGTATGAAATGGTGAGTTAACGTCGTTTCTTTGTGATTTGAAATAAATTAATATTTTTATATGAATACAATAAGAGGCCAAAATGAAGCGGCCTGCTTGCTAAGTTGATAAAGTTTGTGGGCCTTCGTGGATTAATTAATCAACCAACTACCGTTTACCACAACAAAGAAGCCAAAAGGATTTTATTTTTTTCGATGAATCAAGCCAAAAGGTTCATATGTTCTTGAGCTTAAAAAAAAAAAAGCAAGAGACTCTCTTGTTGGAGAGAGGCAATATCCCATTTGATTTGAAACATACGTGGTGCATTTTTTGAGAGAAACGGTCATAGACATCTATACAAACTTCAAATATGGTGTCGGCATAAATGACAATATTAACAAGATTCGGTGTGATTGGGTTGAAGATCCATGAGAGGACCATGTGTTGTACTTATGGCTCAAGACCAGGCACGTAGTTGTTGTATCTATATTCAATGATATGTCTATGATTATGTAAACAACAAGTGTTTATTTCATATAAGTAAACGACTTGAAGTAAAATGAAAAGAACTACTTACTTGACTAGATGAATTGACAAAAGATCAGACTTGAAATTGATCAATGCTAGTGTTTGAAATTATGTCTTTAAAACAGATTTCGTCCCTCACAACGGTGTTTACGAGCTTCGCGGATATTTGCCTCCCAAGATACAATGATTGACTATATACAGAAGAAACACCGCAATCTATGTTTAGCAAATCAAACTTATGTTCTCTCTCTCTTACAACACGTTATAATGCTCTCTATATGCTTAACAGATGCCATCTATGAATGTCTAAACTTTGATTTCGGATCTTGAAATGAATGAGAGACGATTTATTTATAAACTTGTTCATACTTAATCAGAACAGGCATAAGGACACAACTTATGATGTTCGAATAGACACGAAAGCAAAATGATGCAATTCTATAGCCACCTTCATATCTGTACGAAACAAACATGGTTAAAAGCGCGGAGGATTTGGTAGGACAACTTATAGAGTGACTAAAGTTAGAATGACATCAGGGTTGACACATCAGTGTCAAAAAGCGAAAAATATCCCCAAAAAAGTGTATCACTTTTTCGGCATTGATGTGTCAACCCTGATGTCATTACAACTTTAGCCACTCTCTAAGTTGTCGTACATAATCCACTCTCGGTTAAAATGGGTGATTTAAAGTTATTATTTTATTTTTCTTATTGACCCAACTCGGTTCGGTTTGGTGCACGTGTGTGTGTTGGTTTGGGGTTGGCCCATGTTGGCTAGGTCCTCTCCCTTCTACAAAATTGTAGTGCCCCTTGGGGCCCAAGTTTATATCTAGGACTATTCAAGTTTTATACCCTTTAACCAGTGTTCAACTGAACATTTTTAGAGACAATTTCTCATTCACCCATTAATGGTTTTGAGCAACCAACCATACAACATTATTCTCCACATTGAGGTGAACACGAACCCATGTGGACCCACCTCACAACTTGTGGGTCCCACTTTTATTTTGGCTCAAATGATCAAACAATCAAATTTCAAATCTAGGCACAGTAAAATCTGGGCAAATTCAAAATCGTTTCCAATAATCCCCCACATGAATGAAATTGGCTTACTAGAATTTAAATGAAAATGCAGATGCAGACACAAAGAGAGTACTTTTGGAAAGTTACTGTAAAGAGAGAGGTAGCTTGTGGCTTTAAACCTTCCTTTATGAAAGACTATCGGATTTACTAGCTAACCAGTGAACGCGATGTCTTGAACTGTTTAGTCATTTGTGTAAACCAAGACAATAGAATTCACACAGCTTCTTTTTCGGACACAATTGATTCTCATGATTATGTTCATTTTGGCCCTGAACACTGCCTGGTTTTATGAGTGTTTTAGAGAATTTAACCTTACATTAATTCTCATTTAAGCGTCACATTCATACTCACATAGGTAATTCTTATTAAGAGTATCCTATCATACTCTACTTGGATTTCCAACGTATAAGAATTATTAAAAGCATAGCTTATAGCTTACCTTGATCTTCGCTATAGGTATCATTATTTCATCATAAGAGTAGGTAGGAGAAGTTTTCTCTATAGTGATTGTAGTAATACTACTAAGTCATACACAATTTGGTTGTCCCCTTAAACCTAAAACTTGAAATCTCCAGTCAGCTATGTAGGGTTTCTATTATGATGACTTTTCAGATATAGACTTTAAACGTAATCCCCTCGATGAGCAGTTTACTTGTTCTTTAGTCAAACCTTTAGTTAACGGATCCGCAATATCATCTCTTGACATAATGTAATTAATAAAAATAATTTCATGTGAGATCAACTGTTTTACAGTATTGTGTATTCGATAAATATGTCAAGACTTACCATTAAACATATGACTTTGTCACATAGTGATATGGCCATTTATGGTATCTTTAACATACACACACTTGTCACATTTGTTAATTCTCTCAACCCATCATTACATTATCAAAATTTTCATGCCTCTTTTAGGTCCTATCGCAGGCCTTTTAAGGATAGGAACCACCACCATATTAAACACCCCCACACTTTTAAGAATTTATAAGAAGGTGTTTGACTTTTTCATAATTCTTAAGGTGTCTTATTTGTAAAACATCTTGTTGAGAACCCCACAAATTCTAAGGTAAACCAAAACTTAACCAACATAACATTTATCATTTTCTTTAAGGTTGTATTTTTTCGTTCAACAACTCTATTTTGCTTGTATCCCTTGTAAGGCGTCATTACTCAAAGGATTGACCAAGTTACTACTTGACCATACAATCAATCATGATAACTCATGAATTGGGTAATTTCACCACATAGCTATGCCAATGTGTCCGAATTTACCATTTCTCATTTTATTGTAATTCTGTGATAATGTAGATTTACTATCACAATACAAATATATTATTGACACTAATATAAGCCAACATGGAATTTTCAAATAAATTTATTAACCACTTCGTTTTTTTGCCTCTAGTTGTAAATGTCATAAATTCAGACTCTTCATTGTAAAGTGAATTATCTAGGTTTATTTCTTAGATCTTCAAGAAATTACAACTCCTCTAAGAATGTAAATTCAACCACTCATGGGCTTCGAATCTTTATGGTTTAGAATTTCAACAAGCATCAATATAGCCTTCCATGATAGGAAGATTTTCATTTGATAAATACATAGTTTTCTTCCAAGTATACAAATACTTGGCAACAACAGGCAAGTAACTAAGTTTATAAGTGAACCTATTTACAAATCAAATAGCAAAACAAATATGTTTGATCTAATGAAGATACCCCATATTTCAAATATTTAGTTTATTTGATATCAAATATCAACCATGTTTGTAATTTCCTAACATTTCAAATGTATACATCATAAATGACTTTCATGGTACTTCTCACACGGGAAACCTTATATTTTAAAGTAATTATCAACATTTAAAGAACCACCACAAATTTTTATATACTTTCTCAACTAAAAATCAGTCCAAAAGTTTGTTGCCGCTAATGTCATGTAGCAAGCATTACTATGGCCACGGATTCCTTCACAGGTTATTGAAACGGTGATTAACATGCTTAAATTGTTAATCCAAGGAGACATGGCTAGAAAGTCCTCTAAAACTCTTCTACAAATGTCCCATAAATGGCAACAAATGTCAGTTTGTAATTAGAGACAACCAACTTGATTCTAGCACTGAAGAATACAAGATGATAGAGGACCCATGGAATGAAAACAGAACCTATGAATCTATCAAACATGATCAAATAAGAAAACTCTATTTTTCTTATTAGAACCAATTTTGTTTTTGAATAGGTGTCTTTTGGGTTCAGGTTGAATCGTTCAGAAAGGGTGCGCCTTTTCATAAAATGGATAGATTAAAAAGAGGAAGTTATGGCAACGGTCAAAACCTTAATGTCCATTGAACACATACACCAAACTATGTGATGAGTAAGGAATAACATCATGGCTAGCCTTTCTCCTATTTAACCTTTAATGACTGGACTTGGTATGTATTGTTGAGAAAACCACATGCTTTTGGCTCTTGCTCCATTAATGACAATAGTAGTTATGATTAGAATGAGGTTTTATAAATCCTTGGTATTTACTATAAATCATTGCCACCACATGGCACCTATTGTAACAGGTGAGATTTCAACCGAGAAATTCAAATTTGGCATCTTGTAATGAGTTCTGGCCCATTGTTGGGTCGGACTAGTGGTATCAAAACCACAAAACTAAATATGGTTTTAATTGGAATGTGGCACATATGATACTTTATATCCGCTGATTTAATATGAAGTAAAATAGAAAATCGTTCACAGAATGCACATGAAATTTGTCTTAAGAATGTTGTGTCTATATTCAATGAGATGTAGACGATTCTGTAAATAACAAGTGTTGATTTCATATAAATAAAAAAAATTGAAATAAATGAAAAGAATGACTTACTTGATTCGATGAATTGACAAAAGATCATACCCGAAATTGATCAAGGTTAGTGTTTGGCATTATGTCCTTAAAACAGATTTTGCCCCTCGCAATGGTGTTTACGAGTTCACGGACGTCTACCACCCACGATACAATGATTGACTACACAAAAGAAATACTGCAATCTGTGTGCCTGACGAATCAAACTTGTGTTGTTCTCTCTCTTTTACAAGACACTATAATGCTCTCTATATGCCTAACAAACACCCTCTATGAATGTTTGAAATCTAATTTTAGATCCTTAAATGAATGATGGATGATTTATTTATAGACTTGTTTATGTCTATTCAGAACAGGCATAGGGACACAATTTATGATGTTCGAACAGAGACAAAAGCAAAATGATGCAATTCTGTAGCCACCTTCATGTGTGTAAAGAATATACATGATTTAAAGGGGTGATTTAATAGCCACGCATGTGACTGTTTGGTTGAGAACAGTCATGAGGGTAATTTTGTAAAATGTGAAGTGAATATAGACACATCCCCACAGGTGTAATTGATTCTAGGAGTTATAAAAATAATAAAAATTATTATTTTATTTTTCTTATTGACCCAACCTAGTTCGGTTTGGTGTGCACATGTGTGTGTTGGTTGGGGCTTGGCCCATGTTGGCTAGGTCCTCCCCCTTCCACAAAACTACGGTGCCCCTTAGGGCCCAAGTTTATGTCTAATGCTATTGTATATAAACCTCCAAACTTTTCTAGGCTAACCAATGTGGGATTATTCAAGTTTTACATCCTTTAGCCAGTGTTCAACTAGGCACTTTTAGAGACAATTTCTCATTCACCCATTAATGGTTTTGAGTAACCAGCCATACGACGTTATTCTTCACACTGAGGTGAACACGAACCCATGTGAACTTGCCTCAAACAACTTGTGGGTCCCACTTTTATTTTTTCTCAAAGATGACTAAACAATCGGATTTCAAATCTGGGCATAGTAACATCTAGGCAAATTCAAAACCATTTCCAACAGTTGTCATCAGCGAGGAGCTGAGAGACATTAGACAAGTGCAATTCGTAGGATACCTGATAGATGAAGAAAATAAGGGTTAAAAATAATATCAGATTCATAAGTCTAATTAAGAACGATGAACCATGGTGAATAACAAAAGTATGAGAAATGATAACAATGGTGGATCATTTTAAACTCCTCAAGCTCTGATGCCATGATGAGATGGAATTGAGGAGAATGTCACAGTGAATGTGTAAATATGTGATTTTATCTTGTGTAGATATATAATATATACCTATAATATATATAATATTTTCTATATTTGTCAAACATTCAGTGACAACTATTTAAAGATTTATTTGTTATTATGTTCAGGAG
Source organism: Platanus orientalis (assembly GCA_025762735.1). NCBI lineage: Eukaryota > Viridiplantae > Streptophyta > Magnoliopsida > Proteales > Platanaceae > Platanus > Platanus orientalis. The sequence continues at coordinate 3,501 of JAOXJP010064149.1, read as the reverse complement.
CTAGAGGACTTAATGCAGCCATGCTAGCTCTATCTTATGCATGAGTTGGGTGGGTTTGGAAATTGTAGGACTTCAAACATAATGGCTTGGATCGCCAAAGAGGAAATCTAGCACCTAAATTGTTTATGGGTGCATACCTTGCACCATTTTTATAAAGGTTTAGATTGACTGTCAACTTGAATTGTTAATATAATGAACCTCGTTTTAAAGGAGTACATTGTGGACTAAAGGGCCCCTTCAACTATTCAGTTAAAAATAAAGTTGGAATTCCATAAGAGTGATGTCAAAGATTGAATGTTTTAGTTGAATTCTTGAAATTAGAGTGGATGGGGAGAGGAGGATTTTCTGACTTTCATATTCTATTTACCATCTAGGTATGATGAATCATCTATGGATAAGCTTGTCAAGAATGAACAACTCGCTAGGGTAAGTAATCTAAGGAAATCAGAATTCCCCGCATGATAAGTTTTTGAATAAATTGGAGAATTTCATTTAACAGAGATGATTGTTAAACCTTAGGTCTTTTTTTTTTTTTTTTTTTTTTGGTAAAATGAAAATTTTCATTACTAAGTACTTAGTTAACATCATAGTAGCATCCTCCCTAACCACTTTACTTAGCCAAGTAAGTGAGGTTGATGGTGTCCAAATGAGGGCATTTGGTCCATCAATTCCGTGCTTGGCTATTGTGTGGTGGGCAGCTTTATTACCTAATCTACCAACATGCTTGAAACTTAAAGTAAAAAAATATGAAGATAGTTTTGTAGTCTGTGATTTATCTTTTATTTCCCTAGGGCATTCCTCCAAGGCTCCTTCTAAAGCATTGATTACTTCCATGGAGTCTCCTTTTATGATCAGTTTTGTAATTCCAATAGTTTGGACAATTCTCAAGGCTAAAAGCGTTGGCATAGTGGAAACAGCCTTGATATTTCATATGATAGAATTCAAGTCTAAATCATTCACAATCTATACAATAAAGAATATTCAAGTAGTAAAGAAACCAACAATCACACAAGACTTTGGCTAAGATGCCTACATCAATGGGAATATACTTTTTTACTATATAAAAAAAGTAAAGATGTACAAAGCTCTCTTGCTCAAGCTCTCAACCTAGAACCCAAGCCCTTAACCCTGTTACGCCTTTCTCCCTCACATTTTCTCAATCCTATGAAAAACCCCTTTCTCACATTTTCACAAAACCTAGAAAAGATCTTGTTTTCTCACCTTCTCTCACAACCTTAAGAGGAACCCTGAGAAAACCCGTGAAAAAGAAAAATTATATTCTACTGTAAGCTAATCTCATATTAAATAAAGATTTTAGTCTTGTGGGATCCATTGAAAGAGCACCCACACATTTCCACTCTCCTAGTTAGAAAAAGAAACCAACTTAATGTAGAAATTTCCTTTTGGCTAGAAACTTGTCAAAACCCAACAATCTCGACATTGACATGTTTTTAGCCATCTTGAAGATTTCCTATTGAAATTGGCTCCACCTGTATCTTTTCCATGACATAGAACCTAAGGCATGTTCACCACGCTCCACCTTGGCTCACATTTTGGAACTACATTGGAGAAATCCTACACTCATCCTTCTTAGTGAATTTTGCGTCATATATGCCTGCAACACACCTCCACTTCGAAGCTTAATCATAATTTATTTGTTGTCAGTGCAAACAACCATTCGCCTTGAAGAGCCACTGCTCCATACACCATCAAATTGATTTGGTCATGACACCATCTGACTCAATTAAAACACGGCCAATGAACATATATAACTACCCCGAGTTTGAAAGTCCTAGACGGGGGTGAATCGGAATATCCTTAGTTTTTTCAAATTTATTTATTCTAATTTTCACCCTACAGCAAACCTATTAATTTTTACCAAATTAAGTACAAGTCTTTATCATTGAATGATTACGTTAATACCCAATTCACAAAAATAAACAACTTGATTTAGTACTACAATAGTTATGAATAATATGCTCTCGGAAATCTTAGTTTATAGCATGCAACAATTTTAGGATCTCAATATAATACAAACTAGTGACTCATTAATTTATGCTTTATTGAATTAAACACTATGATCAATGAAATAGTGAAATCCAAAGCACGCAACCACACAAGAGCATAAACTTTATAATGGTTCAATCGTTCTTAGACCTACATCCACTCTCTGAAAGCTCATCACAAAGCTATTAATTTTTGTTAATAGATTACTTCCATTATAAATAAAATCAATAAAACTGAGCTGACTTACTCAACCCACGAAACTGTGTTACTGTAAGTCTGAAAAATCCAGTGGCTTTGGCTACAACACCCCACCCCATGACACATATATTACTGAATACGTGTAACACTTAGAATGTTAACACATGTCGCATAATTTCTATACACACATAAGGTCACTTAAATGCACATATGTTGATCTGAACGTTGACACAAATTTAGAAAGGCACCAACAAAAACGTAGAAAGAATCTATGAGTAAAATTATACCTTTGGATAGGCACAAAAGTTTATAGTATGTCGTATCAATGGAGAACTCTGAGAATACTTCATCTTTGCCGGATCGGTACAAATAATTTTTTTGAATTCTTGGAACGGGACAAAATCAATTCAAAGTTGGGTTGAGTGAATAAATGGATAGAGCCCCATGGCTCCAATTATAGGGAAATGAAAAGCAATGAGCTTCTGTTCTTAATTCGAACAATTACCCGGTCTAATTAGACGTTAAAAATATATTAGTGCCTGATGCGGGAAAAGGTTCTCATGTGAGTGGATTGTCGATTTTTTTAATGAATCCTAACTATTCTCCATTCTGGGGTGGAGACGAATGTGTAGAAGAAACGGTATATTGATAAAGGTGTTTTATTCCAAAATCAAAAGAGTGATCAGGTTGCAAAAATAAAGGATTTCTAATTCTCTCGGTATCCTATAACGAATACAAACCAATTGGATCGAAAAAGAGAGGATAGAGGGTCCGTTGATTAGCCTACTTGTCTCCGAGGTATCTATTCTTTTCTTACTATATACCTTGTTTTGACTGTATCGCACTATGTATCATTTGATAACCCAAGAAACCCCGGCCTTTGTTTCAAATCTAAATTCAAATGGAAGAATTACAAGGATATTTAGAAATAGATAGATCTCGGCAACAAGACTTCCTATATCCACTTCTCTTTCAGGAGTATATTTATGCACTTGCTCATGATCATAGTTTAAATAGATCGATTCTTTATGAACCCATGGAAAATTTAGGTTATGATAATAAATCCAGTTCACTAATTGTGAAACGTTTCATTACTCGAATGTATCAACAGAATCATTTAATTATTTCGGCTAATGATTCTAATCAAAATAAATTTGTTGGGCACAACAAAAATTTGGATTCTCAAACAATATCAGAGGGGTTTGCAATCATTGTGGAAATTCCATTCTCCCTGCGATTAGTATCTTCCCTAGAAGGGCTAGAAGGGAAAGGAAAAGAAATAGTAAAATCTCGTAA